>VZDJ01000015.1:2760683-2805887 GCA_008694505.1 Cyanoderma ruficeps | reverse complement strand
TTGCACAGTGTATTTTTCGGGGCTCTTTGTGGCCGCTCTCCCCGGCTCAAGGCCGTAGATCTCCCCCGATAGTCGGTCGCGGCTCCGCAGCGCTCTCGGTGCTGTTTCCGCGGTTCTCCGGCCCGTTCTCCCCTCACACGATCCATTTCCCGGCCCTCGGTGTTATTCCCGCGGTTCTCCGGCCCGTTCTCCCCTCACACGATCCCTTTCCGGCCCTGGGGCGCTCCCCGCGGCTCTCGGCCGCGCTCTGCCGCGGTTCGGTTCGGTTCGTGTCTCCCGTCTCCGGTTCTGGCCGTGCGCTCAGCGCGGCTCTCGTTTCCCCAGGGCTCCGCGGCCGCAAGGCGTCTGTCGGTCCGCGCTCACTCCCCGGGCAGCGCCTTCCCGGGAGCTCTGCTGGTTTCTGTGCTTCTGTCTGTGTTTATTTCTGTGTTTATTTCTCTGTTTGTTTGTGTGTTCTCTTCTCTGTTGGTTTCTGTTTGTTCCTGTGTTCGTTTCTGTGTTTGTTTCTATCCCCGTGCTCTCCCCGCCCGGGTCCCGCTCCGCCGGCCCGTTCCTGTCTTAGCGCATTTTGCGCGGCCGCTTGGAGCTCGGAGCCTTTCACTGCTCCGTGTGTTCGGTGACGGCGCTTCCGGCAGGAGCGGCGCTCACTCCCGGCAGGAGGAGCGCAGGATCGGCCCTCACTCCCGGCAGGAGGAGCGCAGGATCCGCGCTCACTCCCGGCAGGAGCGGCGCTCACTCCCGGCAAGGGGCCGCTGGCCTGAGCCCCGCCCTGGTGGTGCCAGAAGTGCAGGGGAACAGAACCGGCCAGCCCAGCAGAACCGCTCCCTTTCCCCACCGAGCTGCTGGAAACGGGTAATGGAGCATTCTCCCAATGCTGCCTACAAATCCTTTGGCTGCTGGTCGGAAGGGCCGAGCAGCTGCTGGCTGCCCCTTGAGCCCTGCGAGGGTCCCTTTGCCCAGCCCAAAGCAGAGGAGGCTGTGCAGGTGCTGCCCCTTCACCTTTGGAAGGTGCTGCCTGCTTGGGGCCACTCAGCAGGGACAGAGGTGCCTTGGCCGGCAGGGCAGGGAGGGAGGCACGAAGAGCCCCCGGCGGGGTTTGGTTTTTAAATTCACGTTTATTTCTGTATTGAAAGGGGTTGAAAGCTTCTTTAAAACCAGCAGGGCAGCTGCCATCCACGTTCCAAAGGCTGGGAGCGGGCGCGGGGCTGCCGTGTGGGCTGGCAGCAGTGCTGGTGTGCTCCTGCCCCAGGCACAGCACGGACAGCGGGGATGGCTTGGGAACAGGAACAGGCTCAGGAACAGGAGCGAGGGGCTCAGCCCCAGCTGTGCAGCTGCAGGGCTGCACCTCAGAGCCCGCCGGTGTCACCCCGGCCGGGTGTGCAGCCACAGCTCCAGCCGTCTGTCCCCTGGGCACAGCCCCTGCTCCCCCTGTACTGAAAAACTCCGTCTCTGTGCTGGAATGCAGCACTGAGGGACAGACAAGCTGTGAACTGCATCTCGTTTTTAACAATCTGTTCTGTTCCTGCTTCAGGCCATTTACAGGTAACGTCCACTTGTAGGATGGGCATGAGCCTCGTGCTGCAGAAGCACAGAGAATGGCATGGTTCTAGAAAAAGGCATCTGAAATACATAATAACCTAAGAGGACATGAAGGTCTTGCTGACTGTATGAAACTCTTCTCTGTTGCTTCACCATGATGTACAGCAGAGTCCACATGACACAATTTAGAAAGCCAGCTGCAGCCTTGTGATGTAATCCATGACAGAGGCACAAATCCCACCGGGTGCCTCATGTAGGTTCCAGCTTCCTTTTCTTCAAGCTCTGACTTCTCCTGAGAGGGCTGCACCCTGCCACACAGGGAAAGTGAGAAATAAACATCTTTCTGCCTCTAAATGTGTTCCTCAATTCTTTTTCTAACTCTTCCTTGATAGGACAGTAGGATGGAGAAAAGCAGTTTTCCAAGACCACCATCCCAGCATCTGCAGCCAAGTCCAAAAGAAAGGAACGTTTCTCCCACTGGAGTTCCCCGTCTCCCAAGGGCCCCAGTGAGTGTGGCAGCACGTACCTGGGGCGTGCTGGGGGGCACAGCTGGTGCTGGGGGCTGCAGCAGGGGCCTGCAGCTGTGCCAGCCTGGCAGCAGCTTTGTGCTGGTGGCCCCTGTGGGGTGTCCTGCTGCGAGTGCTCATGTGCTGGTGGCCATGGGGTGTCCCAGCTGCCTGCTGTGCAGCTGCTGAGGGCTCTGATACTTTGGCACCCGTTACCTTTAGGTCAGTGCTCTCCAAGGAAATGTCCCAGAGTTCAGGATCATCTGCAAGGAATGAGAAGGGGATCCATGGCACAGTACTGTACTGCAGGAGTGGCAGTAGCTTCAGGAGCAGCACATTGTTTTCCTACAAGCAGTGACCACTATAACATTTAAACTGTAAAGCATCTCTTCTATCAGTGTGCAGCAGGGTCCTGCCCCTTTGCTGTGGACTTAAGCAATGTGCAGGCTCCGTGGTGTGTGACCCGAATATCCATGGTTATGTTGAGAAAAAACACCCCCCAAATCCCCCCAAGTTCTGTGCTGTGCAGTATCACCTCAGGAAAAGGGTTTATCAAACAGGTGTAATAACTACTGAAGACCTAAGTGAAACCCCCCACAGTGAGGGACTTAGTCCCTGCCACTCGGGCAAGGTTTGTATTGTTAAGGTCAGAATCACACTCACACTTCTGTTATTCCAGTTCTTCAGAGCTTTGACCCTTACATTGTGTTTTGAATTAACCTGCTTCAAATGCCAAAGATTTAACACTGTGTTACTCATCACTCTCTGGCTGACCTGCAAAGAACTCCTCTTCTATTGCCAGCTCCTGTTGCACTTCTGCTGGAGTGCTGTGCTTCACAGGAGGATCTGATGTTGCTGCAAGGAGGCAACACAAGGAGAGATTAATGCCAGAAACACAGAAACACCCTTTGGCTCCTTCTTAGCAGAGCACGAGGCTGGAATGACAGCCAGCACTGCCAGCAGTACCCTCTTTAGTCCTACAGCTGGTTAAGGCTTGGAAGCAGAATGTGGGAAGTAGCATTCTGTACCTGATGACATCTGATGAGCAACTGTGCTACTTTAAGGTGGGTTTTAGCCTGTCCATCTCCATGTTCCTGCTCCCACACAGCCCCAGGCTTCCCTGTGAGCCAAGGGACATTTATCCGCTCAGGCAATATCTATTTGCCAAGTGCTGCAGCCTCAGCTTGGAAGCAGCAGGCTGATGGTGCTGGCAGCAGCTGCTTTAGGGTGGCTGGAAAGTTGCAAATTTAATGATGCAGGTTTAGAGCTGACATTCCTAACTCTGGGAGCACAGAGAGGGAATATATGATAATGCTCCTGCCTTTGGCCTCAAAGGTTGAGGTTGTGTTGATGGCACAGCACATGAAGCTGGCCAGGCTCCTGTACTGTGGGTGACCTGTGCCTGCCAGCAGTTCCCATGGAAAGTGCCAGTTTTGAACAGCCCTTCTCACCCTGTTTGCTGCTGGGAGTCACTCCTGGGACCTGCTGCTTCTTCTCCATCTGCTCCCGGAACTGCTGCTGCAGCCGCTTCTGCCGCAGTTTCCTCTGGTGGGTGGCATCACACTCCGTGGCCAGGGACTCTGTGCTCCTGTGCCCCCTCAGAAACACACAGTTAAACAGGACCTCAGCAATTGCCTTTTGGGAAGAAAAATGCATTAAGAGATAACAGTAAAGAAAATCCACTGAACTAGTGCTTGATGGTGTCTTTGCAATTGAGCTGTCTACAGGTTTTAAAAGCCCCGGAAACTTCCAACACAGCTAAAAAAATAAATCCATAACAGCAGTCTCACCTGGGAGTGTTGGGCTGTTTCTGATCTGCTGTCACTACAGCAGCCTCTGTCTGTCCAGGCTTGCAGCCAGGTGTCACCTCACAGTGCTGTCTCCCTGCTGTGTTCTCCCTTTCCACATAGCTGCTGTATCTGGCTTTCTCTATTTCAGGCTCATAGTCCTGTATTTTAGCTTTGACCAAGTCTAACTCAGAGGGTATCTGGTAAAGGAGAAAAAAGGTTCAGAAATTTCTATCATCAAGTTAGTGAAATAAGCACTGGTTAAAAACCCATTTTGTTTGCTCTAAGTCAATAAGTTAGAAACCCAAACTGCTCTTTCAGTACCCAGTAATTGAGTCAGTTAATCATTTAACTGCTGTGACTTTGTGTGGGTTTAATCGTTCAGTGCTGCAGGACATTTGGTGAGCTCTCCCCACACTGCTCTGCAAATGAGAACAGGTGCTGGTGATGGATGCAGGATTTTACAGCTTCTCACAGCCCCACGAGGCTGCTGCTGAGTGAGTTTGTTTTACCAGTCCATTTTCCTGCCTGTGCTAAAGTGCAAGGCCAACCTTTACTGAGTTCTGAGGAAGGTACACCATTCCTGTTCATTAAAGATGAGATGTTGTGGCTCTGTCACCTTACCAGTTTGTAGTAGTGCCTCTAATAGACCATGACCCTGGCAAACCAGAGACCTGGGCCATCTTTACCTGGTGACATGTCACTTTGGATCTGCTCCTACAGTGTTTGACAGGACTGCCAGGCAGGTCTGGGCCTCTAGCAGAGTTTGGCAAGTCCTACAGCGATTGCAGGCAGCTTTGCTATGGAAGCCCATGGAAGGCTTTCCATTTCCCTCCTTCCACAAGGCAGCTCACTGCCTAGAGGCCTCCTGGCCCAGGTGGTGCACAGCAGGATCCAGGTGGTCCCTGAGGTGCCACTTCAGTCCCACTGTGCTTTGTGTGTGAGAGCTGTTTGTTAGCAAGGCTGCTGGTGTCAGGAAGCAGCAGTGTAAGCTCTGTGAGTGCAGCAGAGGGGCAGGGGGCTCTGCCTGTACTGCACCTGCCGGGGAAGCTTGTTGACGGCCCGCAGGTACTCCTTGTCCAGGATGCAGTTCCCAAGAGCATTGCCAAAGCACCTGAGAGACAAGAGGGCTCACTGTGACTGAAACCCTTCATTCCACACCCCTTCTGAAATGTACAAGTGCTCATCTTCACTTACTTGAGTGCTCTCTTCAGTCCATCTGTTACTGCCTCCTTTCTTGCCTTTTCTAAGGACAAGGCTTTAGACTTCAGTCCTTCACTGACTCCATATCCCACATCTTCGTGGTATGACCCGTCCTGCAGTACAATTTCAAATAAAAGGGGGTTTTATACATGCAGTATATTTTATCCATGCAGGTGGTGTTCTTCCCCAAGCCTGGTTCCTTGCTCTTGGCTGTTTGTTGCACAGCAAGGTCAATGCTGAGGACACCAGCAGGTT
The DNA here is from genome assembly GCA_008694505.1 of Cyanoderma ruficeps. Taxonomy (NCBI): domain Eukaryota; kingdom Metazoa; phylum Chordata; class Aves; order Passeriformes; family Timaliidae; genus Cyanoderma; species Cyanoderma ruficeps. The sequence continues at coordinate 2,800,597 of VZDJ01000015.1, read as the reverse complement.
CCCTAATGCAGAACAGTACCCAGGACTGTGCTCTGACCCGTGCAAGGACTTTCATTCACAGCTTCAGGCAATTGCTCAGCTACAGCCAGAGCCAACAAAAAAACCCACTTACCTTAAGCTGAACTTTCACAAAAGCACAGACACCCACGTAGAACCTGCCATTGTTGAGGTCAACGAAGTCTGGAAGGAGATATTTTAAGTGTTAATTTATAAAAACAATTGTGGAAAGGAAACTGTTGTCTATGAGAGTAGTTTCTTCCCTATGATCTAGTAGAAGTCTGAAATTTGCCAATAATTTGCACAAGGTTTTATCATGGACAGAAAGTTTGAGTTTCTAAGGAATGACTAGTTATGCCATTATCTGAAAAAGGTAGAAGTTTGAAGGATGTCAGTCCTTTCTTGACTGAAAAGGGGGAAAGAAAACCATGGTGCACAATAGATGGAAAGCAATGAAGTAAGTTGTTCTATTTCTAGAATCTGAGTTAAGAAAAGATTTCTGAAGGTGGGGGAGAAAGAAGAAGGTAATTTAAGCTGCTGCTTTGACCTACTTCAACAACCAGGCTTCAGCATAAGCACAGCAGATCTGCAAACAAGGACAACATTCCTCTGGCAGGTTCTATTTCAGCTATCAACACAGAAGAGGCTGAAGCTTTAAATTACCTGAACACCATGTTATAGCTGAAAATTTTTCCCAAAGTTTTCTGTTGTAAAAAGCTCAGTACTGGGTATTAGCTCAAAGAGAAATCTGCAGCAAAAGATGGGTCCCTGAAGATCAGGGGAATATTAACTGAGAATATGAACTGGTTAGAGTCTAAAAATTACAGGTGAGTATGAAAGTTGGCTCAGGACTGCTGAGTGTTAAGTAGTTTAATTGTAATTACTCTTGACTGGGTGTACCCATAGAGATCAGAGACTTGATTAGAACAGCTCAAGAATAATCATAAACACACTCAGAATAATGACTATGGTCAGAAGCTCCATTATTAAATTTCTCTTGTTTTTACTAACTGTTAAGACACCTGGAAGTTTGCTCATGCCTCTGCCCAGGTGCTCTGAAGTGATGAAGTTGTAGCAGCTGAGGGCACGTGGTCTGTCCAGCCTGGAGGAGACTGAGGGCAGACCTCACAGTGACATTCAGCTTCCCTGAGAGGGGCAGAGGGGGCAGGCACTGGTCTCCCCTCTGTGGTGACAGCGCCAGGACCCGAGGGAATGGCCTGAGGCTGTGCCAGGGCAGGTTTAGGGCGGTATCAGGGAAAGGTTTTTCCCCCAGAGGGTGGCTGGGCACTGGAACAGCTCCCCAGGGCAGCGGGCACAGCGCCAGCCTGCCGGAGCTCCAGGAGCGTTTGGACACGGCTCTGGGGCACACGGGGTGACTCTGGGGGTGTCCTGGGCAGGGCCAGGAGCTGGGCTCTGTGATCCATGGGGGGCCCTTCCAACTCAGAACATTCTGGGAGTCTCTGATGGAAACCCTGGCTCTTATCTGAGAGAATTTTCCTTCGAAACAAGAGGGAGCAAAGACTTCTTTTCCCCCAACAGATCCTTACCAACATTCTGCTGAGTGACTGAATGAGCCCAGCCATTGAAGCCAAACATTTCATTGGCCAGACTGATGACCTTGTGACCCTCAATGTAACAGACCTGAAAAGAAGAGCACATACAAATATATACATATAAATACATAGCCTTGTGCACACATTTCTGCACACTGTATTTTTTACACAGAGATTACACATACCATCTTACACTGAGGAAACCCAGCCAAGTTCAAGGTTCAGATAATGTGAATAAAAGGCTGATGGTGCAGCTTCAGGTGCACTCTCTTCCAGCAAATGTTGTGGGTATTAATATAATAACAAATATGACTTAATCAACAGAAGGCAGAGTGGGCACTAAAGATGGTAAATGCAGCCACTGTTATATAATATTTCATATAGTCCAGCTCTAGGGAAATATTGGAAAAACATCTCAGTGTTGCACAAGTAGGTAACTAATCCTTTGCAAAGGATGAAGCACTGAAACATTTTCTTTTTAAGTGTAAAAGGAAAATCTGTAGCTCAATAAAAGCCAGAACTTATGCCATGCTCACTTAGCATTCATATCTGCATATTAAACTACTAGAGGTAAATACATTCAAACAAATAAGGAATATTGTAACAATTGAACCCCAGTTTTCCTGGGAAAAAGGGAAGTGAAATGATGTTTGTTCCTACCTTCTGTCCTCCTCCTGCCTGCCGGCTGCTGATGTAGTCGGGGCCCAGCCTCTGGCGCAGGGCGTGCTGGATGGCGCGGTGCTCGCCCGCCGAGTACTGGTACTGGGGACAGACAACAGCCACAGCTCACCCCTGCCTCAGCCTCCCCTCACAGCCTGCCCCATCCCACTGCCTCCAGACACAGCTCACCCCTGCCCCATCCCACTGCCCCCAGACACAGCTCACCCCTGCCCCATCCCACTGCCCCCAGACACAGCTCACCCCTGCCTCAGCCTCCCCTCACAGCCTGCCCCTTCCCACTGCCCCCAGACACAGCTCACCCCTGCCCCATCCCACTGCCCCCAGACACAGCTCACCCCTGCCCCATCCCACTGCCCCCAGACACAGCTCACCCCTGCCTCAGCCTCCCCTCACAGCCCTGCCCCATCCCACTCTTTCCAACAGCTGCAGCATCCATTTTTTGGAACTGGTACGTGTGTACCTCAGGGTACACACGTGCATTAGACGGTTCTTTTTTTCCCTTACTCTTGATGGATACAGGCATTAATTACTGAGCTGCAGCAATTGTTTTTCATTAATAATCCTAGCCACAAACACACATGTACATTTCTATTTTACTGCTCCAAACCAAAACATAGTGTCTCTGTGACCAACAAGAAAAGTGTATTTAAAGACTGCAGCTGAAGATTACCCACTGCCACATGTCAGCAGGTGAGGGAGGACAGCAGCTCAGTCAAAGCAGTCAGAATAGGAATTTCTTGAGTTACCCAATTTCTTTGGATAACTCCAGCATCACTGGTGTCATTGGAGAACACCACCATCATGGGAAGCCCAAAGTGTTTTAAGTTTAGGTTTGTCTTAGTAGAAACCCAATTTACAAAATGTAGTGAAGCCTACATGTATGTTTAAGGATTTAAGAACTAAAAAGCTCGGCCTGAAGTGAGACAGAACAGAGGTTTCACCATTTAAATCATAAATATTGTGTATGCATGTACTGGCTGCCCTAACACCTCAGCACAACACAGAATCTTCTAGTGTCTGTGTGCCATACAAATTCCAACTCCTGCCAAACCACTCTAATTTGTATTTAGTTCTATTTAAACTTAAAACTTTTATCTTTTTCTGACTGTAGAATGCAAGCCTGTAACCAAAAAGCATAAGGAAGAACGGAGAATGCACAAGCTTGTGCCACATTCAGGAACTATGTAGAAATGCCTTTCATGGAGAAGAGAATTCACCACCAAAAGCTCTGTTCAGTCCAGATACAGTTTTCTTTCTTCAAATTATTTTACAACTTTTCAAAATTATTTTTTAATAGCTGAAAGCAGTTGGCTTTTCTGAACCTGTATTGAGAATATGTGTAAGCATGACTCAGGACATTGCAAATAAGAGAGAATAAAATGAGACCCACTTTTAAGGTTTAAAAGATTAAAAAACCTTCTGAGAAGACTCCAGAGCAATTTATTGCAATTTGAGTCATGCCAAGACTATTGCAGAGCAAAGAAGTGAAGTACGAGAGGGTGTAGCACCATTCCAGCCTTACTGTAGCCAAGTTGAAAAGGAATGAACATGCGGAGCAGATTTCCAGGAGTGTGAGCATGCAGCCTGCACCTCCCTCCCGGGCAGTAGGAACTGACCTGTCCAAAGGAAGCCACAGAGTCCCCAGTGTTGGAGCTGCTGCTGTAGGTCTCACCATCCTTCCCCTGGCTCTCAGGCATCCCTAGAGACCACAGGAAATATAATGACTGAAGAGAACAGAACTGACACTCTGCATGAACATATGGCAAAAAGCTTATTCGAAGTATCTCACCGGTAAAAAATGATAAATGTGGGTTTTTTCCTTTGAGGTAAATGTGAAGGCACTGTACATGCCAGGGAAGGAAAAAGAAAATAATTCCCTCTTTCAGCTTCTTCAGCATTGTCTTCATGGACCACCTTCAATATCCATCAATACTTTGATAAAAAGCAGGGACAACTTTCTAAAGGTTTACTCAGCTCTACCTTGACCTGCCAGTTTTATTTTAGATTGCTGTTTTGACTGTAATCACCCTGCCCGGTGCTTTATGGTGCCACATAAACCGTGCAGAGCTGAGCAGCACAGAACCTGTCAGAACTGTAAAAGTGGTACCAATAACTCAGTAGATGGCACCCTTTTCCAAGGCAGCATCCAACTCTTGCCAGCACTGCACAGCCACTCCCCCTGCTCTGGAGCAGTGATCCTGAGGAGATTGTGGACCCAGCCGTGCCCAGGGGCTGCAGCAGCACCACCAAATAACCCACAGAGATAATCTTTTATTGTGTTTGCACCAATGCTGAGCACAGCTGAGCAGTGCTGAGCACAGCACTCAGACTTCTGTAGGCAATACAAAGAAATACAAGGCAAAATCAGACGTACAAGAGAGCTGGAGATGTCAAAACAGTTTGAGAAAGCCTAAAATCCTCAGCAGACAGCACGATTTGCCAGTCAGTCAGCACCTGGCTACTACTCTGCCTTGCTAATGCATTCCAGGTGTGGCACTTCTTAAACTAAGCTGTTTTTCCAGTCTCTAAACAAGAAATCCAAAGTTTACTGAGGACTTGGCAAACAATTTTCAGAAAAAGGATACTGGTTGTTTCCTTGGCAAGTGTGAGCACGGGCAATTATGCCAAGTGTAGCTAAAATCCTCCTTAATTTTGGTTGGCTAGAGTTATTCCTCTTTGGTCCCAAACTTGTATAATTGTACAGTGTTCATACACTTGAATACATTTCAATCAGAAGTTAGCAGCAGCTTGTAAATACATCTGGCTTTGGAAAAGAGCAAATAGAAAGCAACATAACCAGGAGAAACACGCGTGATTTAAGCAGGCTATTTCCTCTGCTCAGCAAAGAGTTCACTGCATGGGGAGGGAGACAATTAGAGAGACATAAATAGTGTGTGTGGCCGAGGGAATTGAAATTTGAACAATACTGTTGCCTCCACTCACACCCCCAAGCTGCCTCAATCAGATCTTAATCACTGTGAGCCCTGGGGAAGAAACAATGACTGAAATGTCACTTGCCTGCAAACACTATGACCAATTTATGCAAAGTAGGTGGGTGGCATTTTGATGCAAAATTGCTTAATACGGGTTTTAGTTAAAGTCCTTCAAGCTTTTACATGGCGTGCACCGTTAGCAGTCTAAATTTAGTTGTCAGCGGTTTGTATCCAAATGATGTGTGGACCCACTTGGAGTGAAGGAGACACAGGATGCCAGCTCAGTTCCAGGCTTTACCTGCAGGAGCAGTTTCCCTGTGAGCCTTGTTCAAACCAAACCCTCCATCAGAGCAGTGTGGAGGGTTTTTTGGGGAGGTGCAGCACAGCAAAGCCCTTTGTCTCAAAGCAATTGTCTGAGCATTTCAGAGTGACAGAACTTCGATACCAAAAATTATTAGAGTGGGAGCTGGGAGGAGAGAGAAGATAATTCTGCAAATGGAGCTATAAATCTGTCTCAGTGCCAGAGCCAGGGAAGGCAAGGTGCTTCCATTCCTCACTGGAATATTGCTTCCTCACTGCCCTGCCCTCTCCCCACAGTGTTTTAACTCACATGAAACATTAATGCTGAAGTAGATAATAAACTATTGACTGGAGTGCCCAAGAGGCTCAGACACCCTCTGGGGCCAGGACTGTGGTAGGAGGCTGCCTGACTCATGAACCAGTGTTAAAAATGCCCTACTTTTAAACCAGAAAGACTAAAATTTAGAGTTCGGATATGCATTTGAATATGTAGGATGATACAAGCAGTTTATCAGTTTAAAGGCACCTAGGAATTATAATTTCCTATCTCTGTGGCAATGGGACCATTATTTATTATTTACAGGGAATTCTTTTGAGTTTGGCTGGTAATGCTCTCAGGAAGTTTTCTTTTCACTGAGAAATAGTGACACAAGACCAGAGGTGCTGCACTGTGCTCCAAAACATTGCCCAGACACACTAGAACAGGTAAAGAAACTTAACAGCTTTTACTACTACCATATTGTGATCTTGTCTTTCAAAGTTTGAACACATTAGGTATAATCAGAAAAAAAACACTCTGTTTTGGGAAATTGGATATGAAATACTAATTTCAACAGCACTCTACAAGTAGGCATTTATTTGCATGGTGGTGAAATTGGGCACTGCTGAGAAAAATGTGTGTGTACACAAATTCCTGTGCAGGAAATAAACCAGTCTTCCAGAACAGATAATTCTGAATTTAATCCATTTAAGGATATCTCCCACTGTGGGGCAATGGCAGCAGCACCTCCTTCTGCCACGATTGTGGACATAACTGCTAATTTTCTAACATCCCCACACACCTTTCTATCCCACTGTCCATTACCCCCCACAAAGCCATCGTGCTCCTAAATCATGTCTTTTCCTGTCAGTTCCCCTCTGCCTTGACAGACTCGGTGTGTGAACCCTGGCCTGTGCTCTGATCCTGTGCTAGGAGTGCCCGTTCCCGGTTCTCCTCACCGGGAGGTGGAAGCAGGCAGTTGTGCATCACTCCAGAATAGTTTGCATTCCATGCATTGTGCAATCCCCACAGCCTGGGCAGTGCTCAGCTAGAACAGGGCTGTTCCAGGGAACTGATTGCAGCATCCCACAGCCTAAGACAGGACTTCAACACACACTGTGAACATCCAGACACTTTTCACTCATCCTCACCCTCTCTATCTGGTAAGGTTCCTTCACAGAGAGGCTTTGCTCTGCTGAGTAAAAATCTTCAGCATTCCTGCAATAAATACAGTTCCACTGAGCCCAGCAAGAGCAAACACTTACACAGGCAGCAGCAAGTGATTTAGCCAGCACTACAGACAGTGCCACATACTTAACCCAAGGTTTGTACTACTCTAAGAAAACATCCAGAAAACTTTACAAGTTTTATATTTCTGTGGAGTTCTCTTTCCTCTGGGAACCCCAAACTATTTTATAAGTTGATTAACCTGTTCTGCACAGGTAAACACAGAGCTGAGGTACCTCTTTCAAGTGTAATGGGGCAGATAATTCCTAATTAAGACAGGCCTGTGCTGCTCCACAGTTAAAAGGAGTGGAAAAGAGATGATGCAATTGCTTGTGGAAAAGCTGCACACAATAGAACTCCCCAGTTTTGATTTCTGGTATCACCAGGTAAACGGCCTTGAGAAAAGGGAGGTGATGTTCTGTAAACTTCAACAGAAGGAAAAGATACTCACTGATGGGTTAAACATGGAAATGCAGGGCAGCTCAGGACTCTGGCTGCTGCACACTACAGCTGGCCTCTGGTGCTGGCAGTACCTTGTGCATGCCCCTCACTCATTCAGGCCACATTCTGCAGCAGCAGGAGACAAAAAGGTGTAACAGCATGTTTGAGCTCCCTGCAGTATTTCCCTGCAGGATTTGCTTTCAAGGCATAAAGCAGCACTCTGACAATTCCTGCTCAGTTACAGTCCGTGTCAGATGGACACCTCCATGCAGCCCCACTTATTCCACTGGAATCTGCCTCCAAAAGCTGAACTCTGATTTATCAGGCACTGCTGGGTTTACTCCTGGCATGCCCAGGATCCTGATCCTCCCTGCACTGAACAGAAAACACTAATGCTGGTTCCACTTTTTTAACATTGCAATGAACACAGGGTAAAGCTCTTTATTCCTTATCTCTACACAATTTTGGAAAGAGAAACAGTGCATTTGTGGGGGTGTGTTTCTATTTGAGAATTTTTGGATACACCTAACATCTGAAACAAAGCCTACCTGGTCAATTCCTGCGTTTTTAGAACTCAGGAAGAGAAATTCCCCTCCTTGCTCATTTCCTGCCATGGCAGGCTGTACACAGCTGCCACAAGTTCCCTGAATGGCAGTGTAACTGCTGCAAGTTGTTTAGGGGCTGCTTTCCCAATAATTACACATCCAGCCCAAACTCCTTCATTCAGCACATATGTTGTTGTGTTTTAGCCTGCATATTTTTCAAATTTTGCTGATTATGCCTCCAAACATTTCCTTTAACAGCAGTGGTGTGTGTCAATTACCCCTTTGCTATGTCATTTTGTTGGTTGTTTTCAAGTCCATTGCCCATTACAATATTTGCCTTACAAAGGGTCCAAAAAAGTTTCATTAGTTCAAAAGGCACCAACAGCATCCCAGGAAACAGGTAATTCCAAACAATTCTAGATTTGAAATACATTTGCTTTCCAAGAATATAAATCCCGTTTAATTTCTCACATTACTTAATTCCTTTGCATTAACTCACAAACTGTATAAAAACATTTCATTAAAGGGATTGACTGGTTCTCCTGCACAAATAATCTTTTTGATATTATAAAAAAAGAATCCTTATAACAATAAACAGTGACCAAAGGGTAGAACTGAAAGAAAAAAGAAACAACTCTGTCATACGAGTTTTTTTTCCAGGTGTGAAACAGTAACACCTCTCAGTCACAAAACCAGAAGTGAACAACCTGCTCTTCAAGGAGTGTCACACCCATGCAGGCAGAGTAAAAGAAAAGAGCTCGTTCTGGAGACCAGACCAGGCAGGAATATCACTCAAATATCATCAATTATTTACGTGGGCACTTCTTTCTAAAAGCCTGTCAGATTGATTTATCACCACATCATTTATGTACAAGTCACTTCAGTCCTTGCAGGGTTTTTAATGGTTTGGGACGTGCAGGGAGAAGCAGCCTGACCAGCTGTGAGCAGAAAGCCTGCAGATCTCCCAAATGCAATTACCAGCCTGGAAATTAATCCAGCCTGGAAAGGAAAGCGTCTGAACTCTGAGAGCACCGTGGGAGATCTGTCAAACTGTGCAGCAGAAACCCCACGGTGATCACAGGCACACATGACACTTCTGGCAGCAAGACCCTATTAAGATGACACACTAATTAAGCTGGGATGAAAACCTAAAGCTCTTAGGCTCCGTTTTGCTCCAGGTTGACACTTGCTTATTGTTAAATGGAAAATCATTTTCACTTGAAATTGGCAGGATACTTGAGGCGTGGGCAAGCCTGTGTCTATTTCCATCCTTCTGCCTTCTGAGGCAGCAGTGTAAGTACAAATGATCTCTTTTTTGGGGGGATACCTTAGGCTTGACAGAAGGGCTTAGATACTATAGCATGCCCTAATGTGCACCATATGATTCTACAGAAATTAATTTAAAACAGACCCCCTGCTTCTACAATTGAAAGGGAAGTTCAGGTTATCAAGATTTCAGTGGATATCAGCCTGTCAGAGGTGTGTATTATAATATAAATGTATTTATAATATAATACAATACATAAAACATAATAAATTAATATACAAAATATAAAATATAGGTAATATATAATATGATTAAAGAGTATAAGAGAATTGTAATATAAGCTGTACTCATTTCAAGAAGATGCTAATTTAAACACTGCTAATTTACATGTCAATAAATGTCATTCCTTGTGTAGTCTGACAGACCGAACCCATTTGCCATAATCCCTCACTTTAGTGTCCCCGGGGAGTAAGAGCTAAGGAACAGTGCTGCTCTTGGCTCCTTACAGCCTGAAATCACAGCAAATCCAACTCGGAAGGATTGCCGACGGCGTTACTTGCCGTCTGCCCGGGACCCCTCGGGAGGGGCCCGCCGGGGAGGCCCCGGATCTGGGCCGGGTTCGGTGCCCGGTCCCCAGCCCCCGCCAGACCCTGCCCGCCGTACCTGCGCCCTGCCCGCCGCCCGGTTCGGTGCCCGGTCCCCAGCCCGCCGCCCCTCAGCCCTCTCCGCTGTCCCTCAGCCCGGCCCGCCGCACCTCAGCCCTGGCGCGGCCCGTTCGCACTTCCCGCCCGGTGTGGCCGCTACGGCGCCGGAGAGCGGCCAAACTTCCCTGGGGACGCGCGCGGGGGGTGACGCACTCCGGGGGCGGGGCGGGGCGGGCCGAGGGAAGCCCCGCGCGGCGAGCGCGCGCGCCGGGGGCGGGGCCTGCGCGTGTCTCGCTCCGGGGGCGCGGGAGGGAGCGGCGGAGGAGAAGCGGCGGGAGCGGCGCCGATAAGAGCCGAGCCGAACGGAGCCCAGCCCAGCCCAGCCCGCCGGGCGCGGCCGCCGCCGCCTGTGCCGCGCCGTCCCCTCCCCGCGGGCTGACAGGCAGGTGAGGGGCCGCGCTCGGGTTAACGCGCCTTGCCGTCCGCTGGGGGGAGCCCGGGGCGGGGCGGGGCCTGCGGGCGCCGGTAGCTGCGGGAGCAGCCGCCGCGCTGGGCAGGGGCTGCGGCGGCGGCCGGGCAGGGGCCGGAGGCGGCGGGGCTGTGGCCGCGGAGCCGCCGCGCAGGTGGGTCCGGGCCGGCGGGCGGCTGGCGCCGGCGTGCGCGGGCTGTGGCCGGGCGGAGGGAAGGGGCGGCCGGGGGGGGTCGGGGCCTCTCCCCGCCGGGCCCCTCGCGCTGTCACCGCCCGGGGCGGGGCGGCCCCGGTCCGGCCCCGGAGCGCGGCGGGGCGGCCGCATCGCCCCGCGGGCCCGCGTCCCGCCGGGCACTGCTGGCGGCCGGGCGGGGTTTGGTCGTGCCTCGCTCGGGCGGTCATTCCTGCGCTGCCCATTCGCCTTCCCGGCCGTGTTTTTCCGCCCCTCCTCATTCAGCCTGTCCTTGGGAAGCGCACGCTTTTGTTATCTCCGTCACCTCATCCGAGGTAATGGTGAGCGGTGTCTGTCTGTGGCGGTGCTGGATTTTTTTCTGTTTTCTCTGTGAGCAACGCCTGGTCAGTTTCTTGTATTTTACTGCATCTACTACGAACCAGCATCAGCTGACACGGTGCTTTGTTTCTGAGTCTGCTGCCATCCTGAAGCCTGTGTCAGGAATTGCTGCCCTTCCACGTCTGTCTGGTTTGTAGCGTGAGCTCTGAAGGTTAGTTAGGAAGCACACGATTTATTTAACCTGGAACGTTGCATGCGCTCTGGAAGTTTCATGTTAATGTTTGTGCTGATACGGCGTGAAACGGTTTAAAGGGAAGCCCCGGTGGAAATGGGAGGGACTGGGAGATGCGAAGATATAAAGAAACACCTATGGAGGTGCTAGTGGTGGTGGGAAGCAGTGCAGAAGCCGAGAGGATGAAAGCAAAGGGATAAAACCAGAATTGTTCTGAAGAACAATGTGTGTTCTGCGTTTTGTCCAAGCACGTTTTGGGGGCCCCGCTCAAGTGTGCAGGGTGGTGGCGGCTGGATAGCGTGTTGCCTCCGATCCAACAGGCTGTGACCGCAGAAAGTTGGCTCTTTTGGCTGTGATTCTCAAACAATGGCCAGCTGGGCAGGGACGTCTGCAGCGGTAACCTCCACCAGCTGCCTGCCCTCCTTTGCTCCCTGAGATTATTGCGTCTGTGGCCGTAGGTGGCTGCACACACACCTCCTCCTGAGCTCCGGCCTGACACCCTCCCTGCTGGAGTTTGTGTTGGAAGCTGCAGCAGCTCGGACGTGTGCCCCAGTTCAGGGGCACTTATGAGTCAGCACCCTTAGAGACATTCCGAATGGGATGAGAAGAGACAAATCGCCGCCTTGCCCGTGCTGCTGTGACTAGAGTTGGTAGTAAAATAGGGGATTTTTTTTTTCAGTAATGAAAACAGTGATTATTTAGTTAACAGCTGTACTGAATGTAGTTCAGTGCTGGAAGCATGGTTCAGAACTTTATCGCAGAACAGCAGTTCCCAGAATAGTCAAGTCTATGTCTACTATATCATCCAGAAATTTGGAATTGTCTGAATCCATCAAGCTGCAAGAAGGGCTGCAGCTGGAAAAAGGTTGGGATCTGCTGAATGAAATGTGAATTTATCATAATGTTCGGTATAATTTGAACTTCTTCCACCACTTCTGGGAAACCAAGCTAACTGTAATTAAATCACTGCTGGGATGTTAGCAGAAGCCTAAACGGAAGAAAACCTGCTCTCTGGGCGATATTAAAGCATCATGTTTTTCATGATTTTTAGCATTCTTTTTGATCCTATCATGAGCTTTTTTGAGATTCCGTTCACATAACTTTTCATCTGTAATATGTGGCTAATGGCCCGATGAGCAAAAAAAGGCAGGTTTGGTATTTATGTGGCCTGTTCCCTTTCACTGAATTGCAAATCTTGGTGATGAGAGAAACCCTGGCTGGTTTTTTGAGGGGGCTTTGGTCTCTGAGGGTGAGGTGAGGAGGGTTCTGTCCATTGCTGCCTGTTGAGGCCAGGAGTTAACTCTGATGTACAGTGGGCTGCTGTGGAGCAGGAGGTCCTGGAAAATCCAGTGCTGATTGAGCAATAGTCATGTTTCCTAGCACGTGGGTTGTGTCAATATCCACAGCCCGGCCTTGTAGTCAGGGGGAGGTGATGATGGAATTTCTGGGGCGTGCTTTGCCTTGCTCTGTGATGTTGCCCACAGTGACTGCTGGCTGCATGGGTTCACTAGTCCTTCTAGGCACTTCTGGGCTTCCAAAATACCTTCACGGTTTTTAACATTTTGTTTCTGTTGTTAAGAAGTGGGTTGTTGCTTCCGTGCCACCTGTGGGAGAGAGAAACAGCCATGGATGCAAACATGTAGTATTTACTGACTTTGTACTCTACAATGAGCCTATAAAGTCTTTAGCCATACTGTAGCAGAAAATTAACAGCCACAGGTCTTCAATCATCTAGATAATTAGAAGAGTCAGAGTTAATTTAATCAGCTTATCCCTAGGAAGTGATGTGTGATATAAGTGATATGTTGAAGTTCTGACACCTGTGGTTGTCGAGACAGCCACGACTCTCAGAGTGCTCCAATAAAACTTCAGAAGGCTTCAAGCATCAGCACCTGGTTATCTAAAAGTCTCCCATGCCTTTTCTGTGTAACCTCCCATGGGCAGCTCCACATAGCTCTGGCTCTTTCTCTTTTCCTTCTGCAGTTCCAGGTGGCCCCTGTGTGTCCCTCATACAGCTCCCTGCCAGCCACTGACTCTTTATCACACCCATGGCTGGGAGGACACGGCTGTTCCCACTCTGGGATAATTAACACAGCTGCAATACATCAAGGGCAAGATTGCCTTCAGCACCGTCTCCATCTGTCTCCCCACAGAAACCTGTTGATTTTTGTGCTTTGCCTTTAAAAAGGGCACATGATTTTTTCTTCACACCTGCTTTAAATTTAGAGACATAATTACATTCCAGTCATTGCACAAAAGAAATCCTGGTGCACCTAGCCAGATTCCCTACGCACAAGTAAGTAAAGGTTTAGCTGAAATATGTGTGTTTATAATAATAATAAGCCTTTTTTTTGTGGTGTTGTTTTTTTGGGAAAGGAGATAGGAATGGAACTGTGATGGTGGCAGTAGATCCTTTATCCTGCTATCAAGACTTAAGGGTGTTATAAGAAACAAAACTTAATGCCAGTTAAAACTGCTTTTGGAAAGAAAGTGCTGTAGAGTGGAACAGAGCATGTGCTGTTTTGTGTCTTCCTTGTTGGTTAGATCCCAGGAAAGGAATTGTGTACTTGTGGGAAAGAAATTAACTATGAAACTGATGGATGAGTATTTCTGGCTCTCATTTACAGACTTGCAGGTGGTGTTTGCTGGATGGGATACCTTGTAGGAATGGGAAACAGAAGTGTCTAAAAAGGCCAGGGAATCAGGATGTTTCCATGTTCTGTGGTGACCTAAAGTGTATGGGTGCCCTTTCTGCTAACCCTTCAGATATAAAGAGTGTTTAACAGGAATGTCACTTTCTGTTTAGAAACAAAACACTCCCTCGACAAATGAATGCTGGTTTTTTTACCCCAAAACTCTTAGGGTCAGGGTTGACAACCTGCCTTTTACAAAACATAGGTTTTAATATGTCAAAGTCACCTGAAGAATGTTGGGGAATCTCTGAGATACTTTTCTGGGAAGATTTCTCTGTCTGTGTGTATGGGGGAGAATGTATCAGTTCACATTTTGTGTTTGGTGAGACAGAACAAAGGCTCTGTTACAGTCAGTGAACCTGGCAGATGTGCAAGTAGGTGAACTTAATTTAAAAAATACGAAACAAACACCACCACCACCATCCCCCCAGCTTTTAAAAAGGATTGGAATAAACAGATGGCAGTGCTTCAGCATTTATTCATGTGCTCTTTAGGAATGAGACTCAATCCTAATATGAATGGTTACGTTTTTGTCTTATTTCTGTCTTAATTTCATTAATCCTTTTTGCTTTCTTACTGTCAAGGCCACAAGGACATTTTGATAAACAACTCTGAATTCCATGGGCTCAATGCCTTGTGTCCAGTGCAGTGTCCAAAACAGACTTTCTTCTGTCCTTTTTGTGTGTAATAGTCATTCATTTAAGGTGAAAAGTAGTGAGCCTTCTTACCTTCCAAAGCCAGTCAAACCTAAAATGTACAAAGCAGCCCTAAGAGACAGAGGCCTCACACTTTCTGTGTAAAGTAACATGGCAGCCATAGGTTTTGTGACTGGGATGTGGCCAAGGAAGTAACAGGAATTCCTTTATTCTCTTAGTTAGCACACCTCTAAGTTGCTGTGAATCTTGTCAGTTCTCTCATTATCCCCACTATGTGGATTCCTGGCAGGGTTTTATTGGAATGGAAGCTTTTGTTTTTATGGAATTCCATCTTTCCTACCTGCCCTCCCCTGTGCTCTGTCTACTCTGCAGTGTCTGTCCTACTGTGTAATCCAGACATACTTGCCGCTGACTATTCGGCTGTGAATAATGTAAATGGCAACAATTGCTACCTCTGTTAATGAAGTCTAATGTGTCTGCTACAGTCCTTTATCAGATTAAGATGCCTCTTGTGAAGGCTGACTTGGCTTTTTATTATGAAACTGCCATTCAAAGCTTTCCTTGTGCACACAGGAGTCGGTGTGACAAGGATGTTCTGTCTCCTGGAAGCTGGATCTGTGGTTTCCAGTCTGCTGAGAGGCTCTGGAGAGTCCCTGGGCTGTGAGATGCTCTTGCTGCCTGGTCTGTGATCCCACTGCCCCACTCCTGGCTCTCAGACAGTGATGATATCAAGGAATTGTCTCCATAGATGTTGCAGTTTGTCAGCTGGTGTCAGTCCTGAACAGAAATTGCAGCAAAGAAATTCACAGGACTTGCTGAGGGCTGCAGGAGTTACTGTGAAATTCTTTTTGTTTTAAAAAATGTAGGCTGGGTTTTGCCTGTGTTTCTGCAGCATGTTTGTGTGTATTTGGTGGCTTGCTTACCTAGAATAGCTAATGTGCTGTTAGTGTTTGTCTTGGAGTAGTGGGGGACATGAAAGGCATCGTTAATTTATGTGACAGAGACATCTTCCAGAGGGTAACAGAACTTTGCTTTGATGAATCTTCTGTTTTCTGTCAGCTGCAGCCAGGAACACCTGCCCTCTGAGCCATTGGTTCACCCAAAATAATATGTGTAGGGGCTGAGTGTGACAGCACTGCTGAACAATCTCATTTGACTGGATTCTTTGTGCTGAAGTTTGATGTTCAGGCGATCCCTCCAGAATTTCTTACATTTCTACTATGCCCCAATATAGCCTTTATTGAAAACCACCAGATCTCCTGACAAGACTGGTGTTCTGTTCCTGCCCTCTCTCATGCCATAATTGCCTTACAAGGAAATCTCCATGAAGGTCTGGTGGCTTTTTGCTCGTGTTTCAGCATGCCAGCTCCTGATCCTGGTGTGTTCTGAGGGAAGCTGTCTTCCCCATTGCTTTTCACTGCCTAGGACTAGGTTGTTGGAATGAAACAGGTGGATTTTAGTTGCTACAGGTTGCATTCAGTACATTTAAATGTCTGCTGCCAGATTATAAACATTTTCCACAGTTAATGGTGTCTGTCTCTGTTTTGGGGCAGTCACCTGGGAGCTGAGAAGACATTTTTCTTGACTGGCACTTCAAGCAGGATGTGCTGTTACCTATTTCAAAATTTTTGTACAGAAAATGTGTTCATAACTGTCCTTTTCCAAGCCTTTTTCTGCAACATGGTGTAATTCGTGCCTGTTCTTTTTCTGATAGTCCTTCTTACAAGTTTTTCCATAATCGCTAGATAGCATTTTCAACTTATGCTGAACAGGTCAGGTCTTTGTGCCTGCAAAGGTGCTCTGCCAATTTAAATTTATATAAATATGCATATAAAGTTTTTACTTGGGTTGATGTGATTTTTAAATTATTTTTTAATTTGGCTTGCATACAGGATGATCTTTGAAGTTTTTGTTCTCTTAATGAACAGCAAACAAGAGACTTTTGTTTCATAGTTGTAAAGTTCTGCAAGCCATCTTGAGGAAAAATGGTTTAGCACTGGCTTCAGCTGTTCTGGTTTCTTAAGCTCTTTATGTTGGGAGTGTTTTGTGGGTTTTTTTTAGAATCTTGGGTAAGGGTTCCTATATTGGCAGAGAAAGCAAAGGTTTTTGAAATCCACAGGAGAATTTGCCAAGGGAAGATGGTTAGTACATTTAGTACATTCACAGTTGGACATTGTTCCTTACGGTTACCACCATCTTGCAGGGTTAAGGGATGATTTATTTGTGACTAAATTTAGTCTCAGTAGAAGAGGAAAATAGGAACAGTGCTGCATGTTGGCCTCATGGAAGATAAGAGACCATACTTGTGAGATTCCAGTAAAATGCTAGTGTGGCTCAGAATATTGAAAAACTAACTTTTCTGGTTATGATGTTATCTGAAAGAAATGTCCATATGCTTTTGCTTGGACTCTGGGAGGGAAACTGGAATTCTTTCTTCTTCCTGATTAATTGGTATTGCAAAAAAGAAAAGATTTTTTGTCACTTCCCTCACTTTGCTGTTCTCATGGTGAAAGATTTTTTTCTTAGTGTGAGTTGTATTAATATCTGCTTCTACAGCAAAGTGCTATGGTCAGTGCTACATGCTACTAGGTAAAAATAGGGGAAAAATAGAAGAGTTAATATCTATCTTGTAAACTTTTTTTCATCTTACTCTGTGGCAAATGTGTCGGTGGAAATACTGAAACTGGCTGCGTGTGTGGAAGAATGTATTTAGTTAATAGTTGGAATAGTCACTTATCTAAAACCTTTTGAGATCCTCTGGTGTGTTGTTATGGATTTTACCAGGTGATACATCTGTGTGCAATAGTGCTGTACTTCCAGCAGCTTTTAAACTTTGTGGTTCTGGGGTGAAGTCCTCTGACTGAAACACACATAATTCTAATCTTTTGGTTCAAGTTAAACCCATCCAAAGCTGTTAATGAGTGTTTGCCCTGATTTACTGCGGTGAGTTTTTAGCAAGTGAATTAAGTGCTGTGATTTGGATTAATTTTCAAGAGAATCCTAATGAATGCAAGCTCTCAGTGGAATGTACTTTATGCAGTGTCTAAGAAATCATATCTGACTTGTTTTGAGTGCTCAATTGGTGTCACAGCGGCATTTTTAGCATTTTGATATCTCAAACAGTGAGGCTGGTCTGAAATAGCCTTTCTGTTTGGAAGAAGTGTTTTTCTTCCAGATCTGGGGCACAGTGTCTTGCTTATTGAAGCAACTTCAGTGGAACACTGTGGACTTTGTTGCATAGTTTATATTTCTGTCCTGTTTTGCATAAGGATATGTAGTTGGAATAGAAGAAATGTAACTTGTATTAAAAGAATACATCTGTAGGTGTTGCTTTGGCAGATAATTTCAGTTAATGCTGGTGGCTGTTTTCCCTTGGCCGGTTCTTCTTTACATATGTGCTCTACAATATTCTGTGGCAATATTATTGCTGGCTTTTCATGTCATTAAAAAAAACCAGAGTGAGCACTGAAACATCTTGAGAGCTGCTCACAAAGCAGTGTCAATTTCCATAAGCTTTGTAAAATTCCTCATGCCTTTGTATCTTCTGTGAAATTGTGGGAAATTGATGAAATGTTGGCTTGCCCTGACCTTGTTTTCCATTTAAAGTTTAAGGTTAAGGTCAACATTTTGAAACTATTTCTTGTTGTATCTTCTTCTATACTAACTCATTCTGAAAGGAAAAAATGCTCTATCTTTCCTTCCTGGATTTCACATTTTCTTTCTATCCTTTCCAGGATTTTTTGCAATACTATTTTTCAGTCTCCTCCTTCCACCCACTTGCACTGTTTCTACAATTTCCTTTGTAAGTCTATCCCTGTTTTAAACCTAATCTTTAACCTGTTTGCCCAGTTATTATCTCACAAACATGCTGGTTTGGAGAATTTTATTCCTAATATCTGGCAAACCTGACTTCTGGGCAGAAGGGGCAGGTAGATGAAAGCTGGTGTGAAAGGCAAGATGTTGGGGTATATAAAATGCTGCTGCTCTTTGGGCACTGGCTGGTATCTTTCATCTGATGGGATCAGGAATGTTTCTGTGTTCCAGTTTTGGTTTCAGTTGAGCCCAGCAGAGACATGAAATAGTTTACACAGGGAAAAAACAGCGGAGAAGAAAAAGTGAGACCTGTGTAGTGGGATTGGTTTTACAGTGCAGAAGTTAAGTTACATTAAGTTAAATTTCTTGGTTCTCTGCTAGATCTTGGCTATTAGCTGTGATCCCAGCCCAGAGTCCCTGTGCTGAGGGGTTTCCTGCCAGCACTTGTACTACAGCATCATATTGCACTGCAAAAATAAGGAATTCTATTGCATATGCCGCCAGAATTTAAAGAAAAAGCAGAGGGGAGAGGAAAGAGCAACAGGGTGATGTTGTACTGTTCTATGGTCCCTGCTGTTGAAATACTATTTAATGGAATTAATCTCAGCTGGTTAATGACAAGCATATTTCAATTGAAATCTTTTCTTAACCCGAACAAAGATTGAAGTTACATTTAGTTTGAGAGAAAATAAGAGTCCAGAACCAGTTTTCAGTGGAGCTGTTAGTCTCCTGTTCCTCTTAACCTCGTTGGTCTCATTGCTGGGTCATTGCTCCTCTTTCAGATTTGCATCTGTGCTTGCTTAAATTGTGTGGTCAGCAATGATTTCATGATTGTTCTTACTTTGGGTTGTGAATTCTGCCTCTGGAGTGGGGCTGACAGCCATGCTAAGGAACCTGCTGACTGGGATCATGGTCAGTCATTTCAGTCTGTCCTGCCTTCCCATTTGCAGGACGATTTCACAGCACGAGGGTTTAGAAACTGTGGAAGCTGGCAGTGTTTGAAGGAAAGATACACTACTGAGTGGTTTTAACATTTTGATTCTCTCTTACTCGGAAAGGTAACAAGTGAAGCATTAGGGCCAGTTAGAAATAGAACGAAAGATTAGATGACATCTGAAGGGTTTTGTCATGCCCAACAAAATTACAGCTTGAAGATCGATGGGTTCTCTTTTCCTTCCCTCTTTACTGTGATAATATAACAATAGAAAAGCAAGAGTAGAAGTTTCTTTTTGAGTTTAAATATAAGGGTTAAAATAAAACATTGGGTTTTTTTATTAGGAGGAATTGAAAAATACTGGAGAACTATCAATATAGTAGAACATATTCTAACGCGGGACAAGCATTTGGCGATAAAGTAGGTATTTCATGCGTTATTTTTATGGATGTAGATTTTAATACGTTGCCCTTATTGATACAGGTATGGTCCCGAACATCGTGAGCACATGACTTCCGAGATGGACACCCGGACGTGCGGCAGGTCGTGACCGGCCTTAAGCTGACTTTACGAGCACCGGGGGGCTCGGCGGGGGCCGTCAGAGCTGTTTTTCGCCCGTCGGGGTGTCTCGCCCGGCCGCAGCATGTACGGCAGCGCCCGCTCGGTGGGCAAGGCGGAGCCCAGCGGGCAGAGCCCCGGGCGCTCCCCACGCCTGCCGCGCTCGCCCCGCCTGGGCCACCGGCGCACCAACAGCACCGGCGGCGGCTCGGGCGGCGGGGCGGCGGGCGGCGGCGGCAAGACGCTCTCCATGGAGAACATCCAGTCCTTGAACGCCGCCTACGCCACCTCCGGCCCCATGTACCTGAGCGACCACGAGAACGTGGGCGCGGACACCCCCAAGAGCACCATGACCCTGGGGCGGTCCGGGGGCCGGCTGCCCTACGGGGTCCGCATGACGGCCATGGGCAGCAGCCCCAACATCGCCAGCAGCGGCGTGGCCAGCGACACCATCGCCTTCGGGGAGCACCACCTGCCCCCGGTGAGCATGGCCTCCACCGTGCCTCACTNCAAGAAGAAAACCAGGTTTGTCATCTCATGTCGCTGCTGTGTTGGTGTGGTAGAGTGATTGAATGACTTTAAGAAACTTGTATGTTGCACGTAGGCTGCTAAATTAAATTGGTGCCTTTCTTGGGTAATTGATGTGGGTAATTGATATGTTTTCGGCTTGCAAGCCTGTTTTTAGATGTTTCTTGTCAGACTTGTAAACTACTTTGAGTGCTCATTTTTCCTTGGGTGTCATGTGATTTTTTTCCTCTAGGACTGATGGTAACCACTTGGTTTCCTTTTGGAAGTGTTTATTCTGTTCATAATTAATATTTCTGTGCTGTTTACCTCTTAAAGTACACTCTGAGATGCAGAATATACTAACTCCTGACCTCCAGTATAACTGCACTGTTGCTGAATGTTGACAGATTGCCACTAAAAACAAAGCTAAAGTTACTGGTATTTAGAGTTAAAATCTCCAGACCTACAGTTTTCACAAACAGGTATAAATTGTGTTCTTGGCTACATTTAAATAACACCGTTTAATACATGCTTGTTATTCTTTTGTCATAAGCTGTGCATATCTTGTTGTGCAGCTATCCTAAAGCACCCTGCAGGTTTTTTTGTAGTGGTCTAGCCAGTTACAGAATAGGCAGAAGAACAGACTTTCTCAGGTGTCTAGGTCTTTGGTTTTGTGCATCTTAAAAACATCTCCAAATTAAAGTAAAACTCAGAGGCTGATTAAAATTGAGGTGTCTTTGTAGGCAGCTCTACTGATTAAAAGCTTTCTTCAAGTTCTCCCACCTAGACCTATATGTTGCTACCTTAGTCCTGAAGCCAATATTTGTTTTTGCATGAGTACCCTCCTGTTTAGCTGTTTCTGGCCAAATGGGAGTTCAGCACCTCTCTGGACTGTCAGGTAAAAAGCCTCACTCTTCTTTTGGAAAACAGACCCAGTGTCCCACTGCAGAAGTTCCCTGAAATGTCAGTCAGCTTTCATCATGACAAAATTACTTTCCCTATTGAGCTTTTAAAGTATCCAAGCACATTTAATGAAAGTTTCCATAATTCAAATGTGACCATGTTCCTCGTGGCTTTTTTATAGTTGCTATTTTGGGCAATGCTTTTTGTAAGATTGCTTTAGAAGGTGAAGGGGAGGGAAACGCTGGAGGAAAAGGGTAGTGCTGGTAGTGCTTGTTGTACTCCCAAGTAGCCTGTCTGAAATAGTAAATTACTTTTGGTTAGTGATTAGTCTGCTACACCGAACCTGTCTGCAATTTTCTTTTTGCTTTTTAAAGAGCTTGAGTTGAAGAAAGTAAGTTGCTTTTCCTGAGATAGTGTGAAATCATTTAACGAACTTGTCATTTAGCTTTATGGCTGGATTCTTACCAAATGGTAAATATCGCAACATGGCACTTGTTAAGGTGTGTGACACTTTGTCTTCATTTACTTTTGTCATATTGGAATGCAGGAAACCTGAAGTTAAATAATTTTTGTTGCAAAGGCAGGATTTATTTAGAAGCAGTAATGTAATAAAGATTTTAGTTATAACGGTGTAGTACCAGGATAACAAATATCTGGAATACCAATCACTCAACTTTTCTGGTGTACTTGGTATTTCAGTTGCAGGTAGGTCTTTTAATTCTTAAATTCTTTTCATTTTTGGCCCTGTTTTCATATTGAGGAGACTGTCTTGGAATACGATAACATTTTTTCTGAAATCACTTTTGATGTTTGAGGATGCTTTGGAAATCTTGCAAGAAAAATGCCATGAATATATGGTTTAGAATGGATTAAGCAATTACTAAATATGAATACATTAGAGAACAGTGATTTCTCTATCTTAGGTTTTTTTTTTCTTTGTCTTTTCTTAATCCCCTAATTAAACATTTACAGATATTTCTAGGCTGCTGTTCTCTAGGCAATCACTGTAATTGCTACCACACTGGTAGAATTGTATAACTTTGGTCCAAAAGTAAGAAGGGTGCATTTTAAAAGTAAAGGGATATTATTGCATTGAGCTGTAAAAACTAGGAATGCTAATTAATACCATTATAGTTAGCTAACAGTGTGTTCTAATTAAATTCTGAATTCATTGTGTCTCCTATAGCCTTTTGGAGTTGGTCACTTCAGCCCTTCATGTGGAAGATCAGTTTAATAGGATTTTCTGTAATTAAACAGACTTCTCTGTTTAGACTCTGAACCAGGAATTTCCCAGCTCTGTTGGGGGACCCGAAAATATCTTCATTTCTCCTTCAGTCTCCTTCTGAAATGAGTTCCACTATAATTGCAGGAACTGGAGTTTTTGATTTAATTATGAGTATTTCAGCACATCAGTTTTAAAAAAGATTTCTGGCACGTGTAGTAATTGTGCTTTGTATAAAGTTTACCTCAGACCAGTTGTGTTGTTAAAAATGGTCTCAGCTCATGGAGCCAAGATGCTGGCTGACTCATGCCATTATCTGATAGTCATCTCAATCTCTTCATTCTTCTGCACACACTTGATTGTCCCTGATGGTATTGCTGCTCTTGTCACCTCAGCTGGAGTGATTGAATTGCCCCTTGGGTTTGGGAGTTGTTAAAAGTACCTGAAAATGTGAGCCCTGGCTGATTGCTGCCTCAGCCTGCTGTGCGTCTCTGGGCTTTCTTTGCCCGTTTCTTGGGAAGGTGTACAGATAACTTATCGATTTCAGGAAACGTTCTGGGCTCAGGGAAGCTCAGAGAATGAGTGAGGAGATTAAAGAGCACGTTACCTGTCCTGAGGCAGTCACCCGAGGGCAGTGGGTAGGAGGGATGTCTGGGATACCATCCTGGGAATGCCGTGCAGAATTGTCCGTGGCTCTTCGGGGTGGGCAGTCCTGCAGCCTTGCCCAGATGTGGTCTTCTCCCCAGATGTGGTGCAGCACAGCTGGATTCATCAGCTGCTCCCAGCAAATGCTACAGCTGGGGTGTGGAGCTTTATTTTCCTCCTTTGGTACTGATCCTGAAGAGACAGAAAATCCTTTCTTTTTGGAAATGGGGAATCACTGAAAGCTCACTTTGAGGAGCTCAGAACTAAACATGGGAAGTATTCCTGTAGTTAACACAGACTCTTGGAAAAACACGACAGTTTTCAGTGCAGTGTGGATGGGTTAACCAACCACTCCTTGCAAGGAGTCCAGAGCAGGGTGCAAATGATTGCTCAGTTATGCAAAGCCATGCATATTCAAGGAGGAATTGATGAAACCAGTAAACAGGAGCTTGGTTTTGGCATGGTATCACTCTCCTCAGCATGCTTTAGTGGGAGCTGTATTTTTCTGAGTTGAAAAATATTTTTTTTTTAATGTGTGTGGTTTAAAGTTTCCCTGGAAACCTCTTCATCAGAAGCCAGAAGAGGAAAGGAAAGACAGTGAGTATGTTTTGCACCATAGATAGAAATAATTTCCCTGTAAACTGGGCAGTGGTGGGGTGCTGTGACACTCAAGGACAAAGGAGTTCTACTCAGTTGAAACTTGCTTATGGCAAGGCGATTGTGCCTTAAAATGAGTAGTGCAATGCAAATTTGGTGTCTAACACCCTGCATTGAAATTCCCCACATTTGACTGATCTACTTTTAAGGTCAGGTTTATGTTTCAGCTAAAACAGTGTGGTACTGCTGAAAACATCTTTTTACTTTGATGCATTTCTGTGGTCTTCTTGTGGTTAAAGACCTTGGATGTCTGAGTCAGAGAGTTTGACCGAGAAAATATTTCTGAAAGGAATTTCACCTGGCTTGGGGTGAGCACTTGAAGAACATTGTACTTTATTGTGATGGCTGTATTCCAGCATTTCACCAGCCTTCTCCAGTCAGAAGTATTTTCCATGTCTTTGTAGTGTGTAATGAGCATTTCACTTGCAAAAATGTAGTTGTCCATGTGTTAATCTCCTAAAAGCATTGGGTACTGCTCTCTTAAGAGACTAGCAGAGCTTCTAATGATTACATTCTTCCTCTGAAAATCAGATTGATTCTCACTTCTTCATTGGTGGGTTGTTGTTTTTTTTTCAATTATGTGTTACAGAATTTTTGGTATGTCTTGGTGCTGTGTCATTCTGTGACTAGCCCTGTTCCTGAGTTGGTTATTAGTTGATAGAAAACTAAGCTTTCTTCCATTCTGGGTGTTTAATTGTGCAATCTGTGGTTCCATAGGCATTGCTTAAAGGCATTCTCTGTATCCCAGAGCATTGCATTTAAATAATTCCTTCAATGGCAGATGCCTGTTGGCTCTGTAGAATTCTGCCAGCTTAAAGGTTACTTCTGTCTTTTCCCAGCTGCAGCATGAAATTATGATTCAATTCTCTTTCAGAATAACTCAAAACTACCTCCTCAAGAGTGCTTGGTTATCTGAAGCATTTACCAAGTCACAGCACTTTGTAACAGCCTCAGAAATTGTCATGTGATCACCCAAGAGAGCACCCTGTGTTCTGTCTTTTTTTCAATTCTGTAAGGAAATAAAACAAGACTTTTTGTGGCTATCTATATTCCCCAGGGCTTCTTTTGTCCGTGTTTCCTGTTGAGGAAAGATCCAATACCTTGGCTTGCCTTGATTGTAGCATAGGCTGAACAGCTGCTCTCTACTTGATCCATTAAACATATGAGGGGAATTGTACCTAAAAAGCAGCTTGGACTAAAACAGGTGACGTCAGTGGTGCTGTTGAACTTAGTAGTTTAACTGTGCTTTTTTTGCTGTTAAGCTGGAGCAGGGATTACTTCAAATTCTGCAGAACTTAGAGCAGACTCTTTCTGCTATAATTCTTTCTCTAATATGTGTTGAGCGTGTTCAGATATTAGACTCCTAACCGGGGTGGCAGTGTGTTATTCCAGCATTTAGTGTTTATATTCCTGATGGGTGTTGTCTGTGGTGCTGTATTTCTCTGGGAGCCATTGTTCCTTTCAGCATTGCCCTGTTTGTGGTGGTTGAGTTAGTAATTTTTTCCCTCAAGTGTTCTTGCTTTCTAAAGAATGAACTGGGTAGCTTTAAACTGAGTAAGGCTTCCTCTTTCTGAGTCACCAGTGAACAGTTAACAGTGATGGATGATGGCAGCAGTGCAGGGGTGCTGCTGCACTGTAGGTAATTCCTGCTGATGTTACAGCTTTCCAGTGCCAAATCCAGCGTTCTCGTGTGTCAGCCCTACTCTACCTGCTATTGATTTAAGTAGAAAGGAGAGGAGCACTTTAGGCGGAGCTGCCAGGCCATGAAAAAAAGGTTGTAGTTGTGCTGGTCTTATGTTCATCTTTCAGGTATGCCTCCAGGGCCAAAAACTGAAATAAAGCTTTTTTAAAACTCTCTTCAATTTGGTGATGCTAGGAAGCCCTAGAGATTTGAAGATGGTCAGCAGAGTGGCCCGCTATGACTGAACTGTTAGTTGGAAAGAATAGGGGGTTTTTTTCAGCAAGGTAGATTTCAAGTATACTGTTAACAGTCCACCTAATCCTGAAGACATGAGTAAGACAGAGGAACCTTTGTATTAATGGTAAATATTTGTATATATGAGAGAAAAGCTAGAGACGAAAAGAGTTGAGGGGACATTTCTGTACTCTGAAAGGTGTAGTGTGTTGGATAACTGGGGAAGAGCAGGCATGCCAGCTATCTGAACTAATAATTGAAGGAAAAATGTTGTGAGATGACACTTCAGGCTCAGCTGGCTGGAGGGGAATAAGGGAATAAACTTGGTAGTGCTCTGGATGTTCCAGTATAGAACTCCTTTGAATATATTTTCTGTACAGCCTTGTGTTTAGGGGACACAGAGAAACAGCAGTGCTCTCAGTGGCGATTTGAGAGCCTCACCAGAAATCAGATTACAACTGCTTGCTAGCAGGTAGCATAGCTATTGAAGATTACACTTTTTTCCTTGAATGGGTGATGCATTATAGTTCTTCCATATAATTTTTGACATAATCTGTTGAACACACAGAAAAATGACTGCATCTGCTAAATGCAGTGGATCATAATTATAGCTCCATTTTTCATTTGACGATAACAATCAGTAGACCTTGAAAAGAAAATCTTTTCAGCAAAACTTAGTTTCATAACCCACAAGGTCTACATAATTATGTTTTTTGTATAGTATTTTCAGATTGATATTGGTTCTCTTGGAAAGGTCAGAGTCACCATCTGTAGTGGAAAAAATACAAGGACAAAGTGTATTTGGTTTCCTTCTGTGGTGATACCAGTTGTTCTGTCTAAGTGATCTGCTGAGTCCTTGCAGTAGCAGCACCTTGGCCTGTGAAGCAAAAAGGGGGAATTTGGTTATATTGGCAGCCTTGAGAAGCAGGTTTTGCAAAGTGCCATTGGAAATGAGAGATCTTAGTAAATCACAAAAAAACCCTCCTTGATTTAGTGATGATTTGGCTTCCAAAGAATATTAAATAGTCTTTTCCCTTGATTATCCTGAGAGGACTTTATTTTTTTTCTATTAATAACCTTGGATTAAACGCTAAAAACTTCTGTGCTGTTTGGGGGAAATGGAGGCTTTCCAATATACATCATGTTTTGCAATTGCTAAGGGAGTATTGACATTTAAACATAAAGAAAAGAAAGGAAGGATCTTCTATCAATATCTAGATCAGTATTTGGAGAGATCTCATGATAATCCAATTTTTTATCAGTTGACCTCCATTAAGAAAGCCTTCTTACAGACTCACCCTAGGAAGAAATTGTATTCTTTAAAGAAAAACAACCCACGACACCTCAAACAAACTCCCCCCCCCAAAAAAACCCCAAACCAACCAATCAAAAAAGAGCCCCCAACTCTCCAAAAGCATAAACTAGTCTTCTATTGCATGTGTGCTCCCCAAAATGAGCGTGATCAGATGCCAAAATTCTGGCACAGAGCACCATTATGGCTTTTTCTAGTGATCATTGCTTTAGAAATCAGAGGAGTTAAACTTGTGTATAACAGTTACAGGAATAAATAGCATGTGACTGCCTTCTTCAGTTTAATTTTAGCAACTTGGTTTGTAAACTGGAATGCTAAGTAATGTACAATCATCAGTAAACCTAAAGAGCTTCATGCTTGCTGCTTTTTGGCTGTTTGTTGAGCTGGATGCAAGGTTTTAAAATTAATTTATGTGCTACTTCTTATTCCTGTTGCTATTTAGCTGCTGAAAGTGTGTGAGCAGTGGGCTGCCTTTGCTCTTCCCTGAGTGGGAGCTACTGGTCCAGGATCCCCTTAAAACAGAGGGGAAAATGCAGTCCTTGCTGCTGTGTGCAATTCCTGTTAGGACTGCGTTTAAAATCAAAGGACTGTGGCCACTATTTTGGAAAATAAACAGTATAAGCCAGCAAGGGTGAGCAGCTGGTTGGAGGCAGTTGGGTTCTCCCAGAATTGGGTTTCGCAACATTAAAAGGCATTTGAAGGCAGTGTGTAGATTTCTGCCCATCTCGGGCAGTTCATTGCAAACACACAAAATAGCATCAGGTCATGGAGTGATGACCTGGAATTTCAGGTGTGACACAAAATACACTTTTTTATGGGGGGAGGAAGGAAGGGATGGAGATCAGCTGTCCAGTAAAAAGAGATTTTTCCAATGCTTTGTGAATGTGGCAGAGAGGTGAAGAATAAATTTTATTTTAGGGTGCTTTGTTGAATGCCTGTTCCTCTATGATCTCTGCATTGTCATCGGGGTGTGTAGTGTGTGGTTACACATCTCTGCACTGGTACCCCCTCCTGCTTCCTCCCTTCTGCCCCCCTTCCCCTGCTCCAGTGGGCTGCAGAGGGAAGCAGGGTGAGAGCCAGGCCTTGGGAAAACAGGCATGTAATAAATGGTAGTCCAGAATGAAGCCTCACTGGTGTCTGTATCAAATGCAGTTTTCCTGGCCAGTCCATGTGGTGTCATGGAGTTCTCGTGAGCAGCACTGTGGAGGAGCAGGCACTTCACTGAGGAGGCTTTCACTGCCTAAAGCATCCCACAGGTGCAGCTTTCCACAGGAGATAGTAGACCTGACATTGACTTTATGGAATTTTTGGATCTTTGTTATCAAATGATCAGGTACCAGCTACCTTGGGTGGTTAAATTTTGTGAACAGATGGTCTACTAATTAAATGTGGATGTGGATTCCAAAGAATATGGGGCCACATACTTCTTCTGATGCTTCTTGTCGCTTGTTTCTGAGATTAAAACAAGCCGGCACGTGAACTGCCATCCTTCAGAAATTAAAATCTTATGTCTTTTGGTACTTTGTTCAGGATCTGTCTCTTCTATAATAGTTGATTGCTCCTGGCATTAATATATATTATTAATATATATAATATGTATGTATATACACCCCCACACAAATCCTACCCTTTTTTAATGCAGTGAGATGAGGCTTATATACCTTTTTTCCTTACAGGAATCACAAAATCGTCTGAGTAATGGTCTGATTTTTTGTGGAATCGTGTCTCAGGTGACAAATAATTCTTTTTGACTGAGGCGAGGAAGAAGCTTTCTGAACATTTGTGTTGTAGCATATTGTCTTTGAGTAATCTTGTACCTACAGGTTCTTGTCTCAGGCTTAGCCTGTTGTTAGACTTGTTAATTTTTTTTGTATTTTACTCTTGGCATAATTTATTAGACTTCACACAGTGGGTATCAGTTCTTGGATGAACAGAAACAAACCATGAGGCAACAGAAGTAACTTATTTATCTCTAATAAGGAGCTTTCCTTATTAGCAATACCCACACAGCCTATTGCAGCATCTGATCTCACAGCCAGAAGCCCCCACGAGGCTGATCTTGGGTCTCTTTCTCTTTGCAGAGATGGGAACATTTAAGGGTAAACATTTGATTTGCTAAAGGATTCAGGGCATCATCCCAAAGCTCTTAAAATGTTATAAATGTCAGAATCAACACAGCTAAGCAACACCATCCTGTTTGGAAAGTAAAATGTCCCTGTGGAAGATACACTCGTCCATTGCCAGTGAAGGCCTTGGGTCTGATCTGCAGAAACAGTTGACTGGTGAGAAGGAGATGCTCTTTCAGAGTGCTCATACTTTCGGATTTAGCTTCGACTGAAAATTTACATGAAGTTCTGAAAGTGTTTTTTGTTTCTGTGGAAGAGGTTTCAGTGTTTCTTTGTTGGATGAGAGAAGGATGTCCATGAGGAGGATGACAGGAGCTTTAGGCTGAGAATTAGTGCTAGTAGGTGAAACAATGGATCTCAGAATAATCCTGGAAAAAGGAAATGGGCAGAAAGAACAAGCAGAATAAAGGCTTTTAAATAGGTTGTTAGGAAATGTGCCCTGCACTGGAGACTCAGGATGTAACTGCCTTATTTCCCTCAGCTGGGTAAACGTGGAGAACAAGATTCTTCATTGATTCATTGTTCATCTCTGCTCAGTTTGGGAGTCCAAATGACAATGTTGTGATTATTAGGTGCAGCTTAGTTAAATACCAATATTCCAGTGTTTTTCTGATTGTGCAGCTCAGTAACTCGGAGAGGAGAGAACGACTTTGGGAGAGGACAGAGGTAAAAATCTAGATAATTATTTGATCTCATCAACTGTAGCATATTTGTGTGCTTACATTAGCATAACACATGTATGTACTTTTCTGAAATCTTTTGCTGTACACATAGGTTAATTTTAACAGATGTTGCTTGTGTGGATTAATAATTTATCTGAAGTAGTTGTACAAAAGGCCTACAATCATAGGTGTGCCTGTTTTTGGGGGTAGAGGAATTTCCCAATCTTCATCAGCCTGTGTATCTGTTGAGTAAAGTCAAATTATCCTGTTTGTGGAAGCTTTGGTTGGGAGGACAGCATTTAAACCTTTTCCCCTCAGCTGGTGTCCGATGGGTCAGGTTTGGCCCTGTGGCTGAGCCTGTTAATGTGTAATCATTGAAATAGATCTGAGAGCCGAGTTTCTCAGAGGAGGGACCTTTCTGAGAGGCCACGGCTGTATTGTCACAGCAGAAAGTCAATAGTGTGCTCTGGATGTGCAGGCAGCAGCACTTCTTGTGGGTGAAGGAAAATTGCCTCAGCCATTTTATGGTCCTCTTTGCAGGGATGTGTTTGGACTTTTCTCATCATTTCACTATGACTGGAATGTTCCACAATACGGAATTATCTGCAGTGACTTACTTGGGGGGAGGGAAAAATCACCTTGCAATAGAATGAGTAATACAGATTTTTCTTAACACGGCTTTAATTTTGGCACGAACTAGCAGATGGTTTGGAGAGAATGACAGAAAAGTTCTAAAAAGTGTCCTTGGGCCAGGATTTGTGAGAAGGTCTGTGCACATGCTTGACCAAAGAGTTGAAGTAGGTGTGGGTCCTGCTGTGTGGGCTCAGGTTATGATTTACAACACTTTCTGCTGTTGTGTAACATCCTACTGAGAATCTTAAACTAGTTCCTCCACTAATTAGTCCTTTGTAAGCCACTTTAGTTGGGAACTGTGTACCTTCAAATTGCTGCTACAAAACCCATCTTATTTTGGTTGAACGTATTGCTTGTATGTCACTAAATATGTTCACCACTTACTTTAAAATTTGGCTTTGCACTCAACATGTTGAGCAAGTGGCTGTGCTGCTGTTACATTGTCTCTCTTCCATCTTCCAGGAGTAAAATTCAAAATCCAATGTTTGTGACTTAAAGAGGGTTCCAAGTTATAGTTTCTATCCAGGAAAAGCTTTTTTCTTTATTTTTCTGCTAAAGCTGGGAATGGATTCAAGACTTCCCTTCTAAAACTGTGCGCTGTGTTTTCTCAGTGCAGAATCCATTCAGTGTGTGATATTAAAAGAATGATTCCTCTCCTCCTTTCCATTTTGGTTGAATTAGCTCAGATCTGTGTGCCTTTGAGAGGCCGGAGGTCTCTCTCCTTTCTGACTGGGTGAGAATTGTCATTCATTTATATTTAGCATTGCTTTTTCTTTAATTAACTTCTTCTGGTGTTTCATGTCGAGCTTCTTTAATCTGAAAGTCTGGGAATTTGTGGACAAAATCATTAATTCACTTTCTTTTATACTTAATACGGTTGTTAATGTTTCTTTGTGAATTGCTGAATGCTAGACAGTCTTTGAAGATTGATCTGGGAAAAGGAGATCTGTACTTCACAGGTTGAGCTTGTTAGCAGGTGATTTGGTGCAGAAAGACCTGATTGTTGAAGACAGACCTTCATAGGCACTGCATAGAATTGTGCTGATTAACACTTGAGTGAGGGCACTAATTTTAGTAGTGTACCAGCAACAAGGAGGTCAATATGGCTGAAACTGAGGGGAGGGTTTGCTGCTGGGCACTTAATTTCCTGAAATTCTGCTCTGTCCAGTAGAACTTGATGAATAGCAGACTTCACTACAAAAACGCAGAAGTAATATATTTTCATAAAAATGGGTTATTTTACCTGAATATTTTTATATTGTCACTGCTTTTTCACTTTAAGGGGGAAGATGCTGTATTTTTATTCTTTTTTTTTTTTTAATTCTCACTGTATGGGTATTTCTGCCCTTAGTCTTCATTCAGCCAGGCTTCTTTTGTGCTATGAAAACCAGCAGTGCCTAGGTTTTTTTATTCGTAGTTACATATAGTGCAGACAGCCATGGTATTTAACTTGCAAAACTTGTTACCGTGTGAATGATTTCATGTTAGTCTTCACGCTTTTGGAGTGATGGGAGGCCTGGTAAAAAGGCTGCCCTTAATTTATGAAAGTCACTTTCTGGACTGGATTGGGGAGATGTCCACACAGCAGAGAGACTGTTAAGGTAGTTTGTAATTGAAAAGGCAGAACATGACTACCTGAATTTGGTGGTTTATGGTCCCAGTTAGTTCAGAAGTGACTGGCTGAGGTTCTGCCAGGTATGACTGATACTTTGCATCCCTTGTACACCGTGTGATAAACCTGAATGACGAGTAATGAAAGGCAGTGTGTTAGTGCTTCCAAGTTACAAAACTGCTGTAAATGCCAGAGAGAGATTTAGCTTCCAGTGGGAAACATCCTCCCTTTTAACCTGTGTTAACATGCTCTGCATTAACGTCTCAGTTACTTTCAGAACTTTGGTCTATCACATCAGGGTTTTTGTCATCAAGAGGTGCTATTAACCAGTATGTTTAATAGCACTTTCAGCAGGTGCTATGAAATCAAGATAAGAGCTTATCTGAAACATGAAATATAATGTATTAGAGAAGTATTTTTATTAGAAGTAAATGATTGTACCATCATGTACAATGTTTTATTTGTAGCTAAATTATTTTTTTCTTCCCAGATAATTTTCTTGTATTCTTTTGGGCTGTTTTCCTCTTGCTTAAGCACATTTCTTTTCTTTTCACCCTTCAGCGCTGGGCTGGCTGTTGGGAGATGAGTAGCATAATTGTGTTAATGTAATTTTTGATGTTGGAATCATTTAAATTGCACAAGTTCAGTTTTGTGCAACAGGTTGTGCCCTGAGGCACACACTCATTATGCATCCAAGCTACTTGTTTACATGGCTAAAATGGAAACAAGAAGGGCCCTGTATTCCGTGGAGTTCCTGCAATGCCTCATGTTCAAAGCAGTTTTATGTTGATTTCATCGTAACAATTATTTGTGCATCTCCTGAATGCCCAACAGGCAGATCAGCAGCAAAAGAGTGTGGGTATTGTAAGCTGTAGGGAAATAAACCAAACTGACAACCAACACCTGACAGAAACTCTTTGGGAAAAAACCCAACCATTTAGCTGCTGTCTTAATCGTATTTCCCCATTAAGCTGTTTTCTGCTCATTCTTGGTGTATCACTCATTTTTGCCATGAAATTGCAGATCCATTGAGAAGTATCAGTAATTAACATCTCTAGAGGGCTTTTTCCCCTCTGGTACCCATCAGTCCCTGCACCAGAGCAGTTGGTATTGTAATAATGTGAGCGCACAGTCAGCATATGGTAAATAGAGTCACTTCAGGATGAGTCAACACAAATAGCACCGAGTCCTGAACTGTACAAATATATTTTTAATGTAGTTCTTGGATGGAATTTGTTTTAAAAATGCAGCATTTCCACTGTCATTCATCTCAGGTAACTTGTCGCTGTCCCCTTTTGCTGGTACTGGTTTTAGGGAGTGGAGTGAATTCTTTGGGTGAACCGAGTGTCAGGGAACTGTTCTGACTGAGGAGTGACTTGGCAAGGGGTTGGTTTTCACATGACTGTGTTCTGTAAGCAGCAGAGGCTGAGGGAAACAAGATTAAAGTGTATAACCTTAGAACTGTAAATGTATTTTTATTACATAGAACATGTTTTTTAATGAACTCTAGAATGAAATCAGCCTTGCTTATGCCAACACTTGTGAATCATTTACTCTTTGCTCACAATATCTGTGTTCAAAACAGAGTTTGGTTGGAAGTAACAAATGAGTATTGAATTTTCCTTTTGATTTTATAAACTCAGTAAGTTATGCTTTGGTTTCTGAAGGTTCCCATTCTTGGGCAAATATTAGGAAAAGGAATAGAGAAGGCTGGTGGGTTTTGAGTTTTTTGGTTTTCTTTTTTTTCACCTCCTGCTTGTGGAACTTGAGAATTTTCACTGTGAAACACAGACTACTGTTGATCCCCCAGACAGATTACTCAGTTTCTTCATCCTTCCCACTTGGCTTCCCACAGTCTCCCACAGTATGCAAATAGAGAGAGAACACATTTAACAAAACATTGCATCTTTCTGGGATCTGCCAATCTGCTCAGGTAGCAGAGAGATCTCCCAGGCCCCTGTGATCAGAGATGTGGTTCAGGGAGAATAACTATCAGCCCTTGATTGAGTGAGGGTTGACTCAGGGCTTCCTCGAGAGGATAAGACCGCAGGATGGATGTGAGGGTGAGGAAATTGCTCTTTGATGCCACTGAAGGCTTGTTTCTATCATCCTTAAAAGATGAAAGAAACTGGGAAGGGGTCTCCTTTGTGGAAACAGGAATGTTTCACAGTCTTCAAAACAGGCCAGGGGACAAGCCATGGAGTTAGAGGATGGTGCTTCTTCCTTCAGTCCCTGTGGAATGAGTCCTTTTGGAACGCGTTGCTGAGCATGTCAGTGACAAGATCATGGTTGGGCACAGTCAGGATGGATTTGTCAAGGATTAATCATGCCTGATCTCATTGCCTTCTGTGATAAAATGTCAGGGTTTGTGGGCGAGGAAGGAGCAGTGGCTGTCCTTTACCTTGCCTTCAGTCAGGCTTTCATCACTGTTTCCCACAGCACTGTTGTCATTCCTGGTTAGGTGGCAGCCGGGTGGGTGAAAAGCTGCTTGTTAGCATCAGGCTCAGAGCCTGATGAAGGGCTTGATCACTGCCCAGTGCCTGTAACGAGCTGAGTGGTGTTTGACATCTTTGTCACCTGGATGGAGGTGACAAGGTCCCATTCATTCAGGTGCCACCACCCTAAGGGGACCTGTTGGTGTGCTGAAGGGCAGAGCCTTTCACAGGGACTCCGTCTGCAGGAATGAGATTTAACAAGGATGGTGGGTATAAAACACTCCTAGGAAAGAGAGAGCTCAGGGTGTGACTGGATGGGGAGCAGATCTGTGGAAAAGGATGGTGGGGATAAAACACTCCTAGGAAAGAGAGAGGTGAGAGTCTGACTGGGTGGAGAGCAGCTCTGCGGAAAAGGATGGTGGGGATAAAACACTCCTAGGAAAGAGGGAGGTTGGTGTGACTGGATGGGGAGCAGATCTGTGGAAAAGGGTCTGGGGCCCTGGTGGGCAGCAGGATGAACATGAGGCAGGGGTGCACTGTGGCAGCAGAGGAGTTTGTGCAGTGATTATTTCCTTCAGCTTCACACTCGTTCAGCCATGCAGAATATTCTGTCCAACTTCGATCTGCCCAGTGCAGAAAAAGATGTCAATTAGTGGCATCTTCTAGGAGGGGTGCCAGGGTGACTGGTGGGCTGAGGAACAGTCCCTGTGAACAGAGGCTGATGGAATGGGTGAGGAGAAAGCTTTGGGAGGATTAATAGCAGCCTTCCCATACGGTGAGTTTGTTTTTGAGAAGAGGAACTAGATTGGATGCTGCATGGTGGGAGGATGAGAAATAATGAATATAAGAGAAGATGTTCAAGATGTGACTGGATAAATTTCTTGCAAATTGGTTTGATCTCATAGATGACTATGCCTAGAGTAAGAGGTTAAACTAGATGACCTCATGCTGTCTTTTCAATCTGAATTATTGTATGATAACTCTGTTTTCAGAGATTGGCACAATGTATTATGTGTGCTTAGGTTTCCAGTCTAAATAATGGCCTGAGTTTTCCAGTTCAAGCCTCGATAGCAACCCAAGGTCTCGTTCTTGCACAGTGGCTGGGCTTGCCACGTGTGTTCAGCTGCAGGAGGTGCAGTAATGCTGGGTGGCCTCTGAGACGACCAAAGCATTGCCCCCCAGACTCTGCCGAGGGCATTGGCAGTGCTGAAAGTGGGACCTGTGTGTGTTTGCTTTGTGTACTGGTGGCATCTCCTGCTACAGGTCCTGCAGGCTGTCAGCTGCCCAGGTGTGCCCTGTGTGCCAGCAGCTGAGCTGTGCTCTCCTGCCTGGCAGCCCAGGGCACAGAGCTCACCTGGAGTGCCCAAACTGCCCTGGGAGTGTCAGGGCTGCCAGCTGCTCCTGTGCTCTTGCCAGCACTGTGCTCTCCTCCTCAGGAGGCACACAGGCTTTACACTGAGCATTGCAGTCAAGTGCTTTGGATCCACATCACTTCCAGGCTTGTGACTTCAGGGCTTGTGTTTGACAGTACTCCCACAAATCCAAGGTTATTTATAAAATTCTAACTGTTATATCCAAATACTGTGTTCAGGGCATAGACTTTTTTGATTTGCTTTGCCTCCCACCTTTTCTTTAGCTTTGATTCTGTTGCAGGTTTATTTTTAAATGTTCGTTAGTTTCTTTACTAGATGCATTTTTCTCAAATTTTTCTGTAAGTTTAATGTAAACTTCTGTGAACATAGTTTTTCTGTTTCAAAGCAACCGAACTAATGGTCATGACTATCATTTATTTTTAAATATGTCTCTGAGGGAGGAAGTTATTATGTTACAGATGGTATTGGTGCATTTAAAATATTAATCAACATGTAGGCATATCTGTATGAGAGTTTTGTGGTGAGCCTTATGTTGTCACTTGATCTTTTTTTAACTTCAAGAAGTGTTTAGTCTTCATGACAGTTCTGTAGCTGCTCTGCCTTTGGCTCACTGTTCAGTTGCAATTCAGGTCAGACCATGTTATTTTTTCAATAATCTTGCCATCCAAGTTTCCTGAGGGTTTTCTCTAGCCTTACAGTTTAATTTTTTGGGGTATAGTTAGCCATTTTATTCTGATCTACACTTCAGTTCTTCATGCACTGTGTGTTTAACCAATTTATAAAATGCATGCATACAAACAGTTTTTAGAAGTTAAAGACCTGATTTTTAAAAAAACCCCTTTTTCATATCAGATATAAATCTTGCATGCAAAAAAACCTGTTACATCTTGTTAAAAAAATTCTAAATTTTAATTTAGGGTTTGTGTTTTTTCTTTGGCAGTAAATTGACTTAGCTGAGTTAGCACTACATTTCTAGGTGTTGGAAATCAGGTCTTTCTCATTGCCCCTGAATGTACCCAACATGTCCAAGATTTTAGCTTGTCCAGTGGCAGAAACACTTTTTAACATTTTTGTGGGGCTGACCTTGGCCAGCTGGCAGATGCTCACCAAGCCACTCTCCTGGCCCTCTTCTTCAACAGGACCAGGAGGAGAAAATGAATAAAAAACTCTGAGATAAAGACAGAGAGATCACTTACCAGTTACTGCCACGGGCATAACAGACTCACCCTGGAAAAGTAATGAATTTTTCTTTCCCAGTTAAAAGCAGTAGGCTGATAAAGACAAACCTAGCAATCACCGTCCTGTCCCCCACGTTCCCCTGCTGGGCTCCACTCCCTCCTTGCTGCCTCTCCTGCCTGTCTGGCAGGGCTGCAGCTGCTGCTCTCTTCTCCCAGAACTCCTGCACCTACCTGGGGGCAGTGCTGGCATTGCCTTTGGGGTGTGCATGTTCCTTACAGAGTGATTATGGGATGGCTCCTTGCAGATTCCGGCAGTCTCCCATTACTTTCCACATTAGGCATTCATGTTATCATCAGCTCTTCCAAAGCCTGTAAAGTAAACATAGAGCAAGCAATCTGACATTTCATCTTTCAGCACTAATTTAGATTCCCCATTGGTTCATCTTCCTTATTGCAATCTTTTAAAATGCTGCTTTGTCTAAGTACCTGGCAAATTTTATACCTTTCCTCATTCTAGGCTGTGGAAGATCTTTATTTGGTAACTCACCTTCCTTTGTTCATATGGATGTCTTCAGCTATTCAAGTCTAGCATTCATAGTCTGGAAATCCTGATGTTGATCAGGAGCTGCTGTCCTGATAATTTCCCCCCCCTGCTGTTTTATTTTCAGGCTTTAATGCCTTTAATAGGACCTTTTTACTTCCCTTATGAGTCTGAGTCTCAAATTTTTTCTTTGGGATGTGTCAGGACATTCTTTTCTGTTTATCTTTATGAAATATGTTTATGTGTGAGTTTGTGCGTGCACATGTGTATACATAAAAGCATACATTTACTTTGAATACTTTAAATCTCTTTGTTAAAAACACACAACTGATTTACCACTGTCTGGCTGGCTC
This sequence comes from Cyanoderma ruficeps, assembly GCA_008694505.1. NCBI lineage: Eukaryota > Metazoa > Chordata > Aves > Passeriformes > Timaliidae > Cyanoderma > Cyanoderma ruficeps. The sequence goes on along the minus strand of VZDJ01000015.1, from coordinate 2,762,810 downwards.
ATTTGGGATTTTCCCCTCTGTAGTTTCACTGTATGCTGGTGAATTTTTTTTTTTTTCCTCACAAGTTTTGTTGTTCTTTCTTGCAAGCCTGAATTCCCTTTGGGTTCGGAGTGTTTGATTTGTTGAGGGGATCTCTCACACCTGTATTGTTGATATTCCTGTACCAGAAGCACTGTTGCAGTCACAGCCTGCCCTCTGTGCATTGCCCACACCTGTCTGTACCTGCTGAAATAGTCCCAGCTCTGAGCCCAGCTCAGTGATCTCTTCAGAGAACCTCCCTCCTCCCTCACCTTCAGTCCTGACATCATACACCAGGAACTTGCCTTGTTCCTCACCTGAATTTCATTTTTATTGTGATGGAAATGCTCAACCTTCTAAGCTTTTTTTGTGTTAAAGTAGCAGGTTTGATGTGTCCAAGAGGTGCAATTAATTCTTCAATCTTTTTTTCCTTCCCACATTTATTGTCCCCCAAAAAGAGGCTTTTGTTTCAAGAGACTAGACCATTTTTGTGAAGAATTTGCTCAGCAGAGAGAGTGCATTTGTAAGGATTTGACATTCCGGTGCGGTTTCAAGCCCTTCAGTTATCCACCCCCAGGGACCTTTCTCAAGAGATGAGATGGGATTTGAAAGTCTTCCTTTCTTAACCATTTCTTGAGAAATTAAAATTTGTTCTTTCACAACTGTTTGAAGGGGTGTGTTATTTTTATCATTTCAAATGCTGCAAAGAAAATCAGTGATGGATTCCCATTGCCATTTTAAGATGATTTAGTACATCTTGCTTGAATTTCAAAATTCATAATGGTAATATTGCCACTGATAGTTCCTCCAGTGCAGGGATTGATTCATCTCTCTCAGCTTGCAGGTAATTTATTGATAGAATCACAGAATGGTTTAGGTTGGAAGGGACCTTAAAGGTGATGGAGTTCCAAGCCCCCTGCCATGGCAAGGACACCTTCCTCTACACCGAGGTTCTCTGAGCCCCATCCAGCCTGGCCTGGGACCCTGCTGGGCTGGGATATCTGCAGCTGCTCTGGGCACCCTGTGCCAGGGCCTCACCACCCTCACTGGGAAGAATTTCTTCCTCATATATAATCAAAATCTGCCCTCTTCCAGTTTAAAACCATCACCACTTGTCCCTTTGCTACATGCCCTTGTGAAAATTCCCTCTCTGGGAATCTCCCTCTCTGGTTTTCATGTAGCCCCTTTAGGTACTGGAATATGCAAAGTCTCCCTGCAGCCTGATCTTCTTCAGCATAATGGCCAAAGTTGTGCTAGGAAAATACTTTCAATTATTCATTGTTCAGGATTGCTATTTGTCAATTTGAAGTGTTTTCCTGCAGCCACTCTGTAACAAGAAATATCTTCACTAGGATTGCTGAGTTGCCAACCTGTCTTTGAAGGGGATGATACCTGTAATGGTGTGAATTCCAAAAAGGGGAACTGCTGACTTTATTCTGCCTTTTGTTGCTTTGCTATTGTTTTATCCAGGACCTTACAGTCAAAAGTCAGTGCCATAATAATCTTTTGCATATCATTTATGCTTGATTACGACTGTATATAAACTTGTCTGATGTTAGACATAAACACTGCTACCACCCTGTTTTGTGTCAACAAGTGTGGAATCCCAGTCTCCTCTAAGGAGGGAGCATCTGTATTGAAACCAGTTCTTCTGGAGTGTTTAAAAGTCAGATATCCAGCTGCCAAGACTTGAGTCTCTTACCTGATCTGTGTTACTCAACAAGAAATGGTCAGTGCCATATGAAAGACCCTGCTGAATATTTTGACTGTAAGGGGATGATGTGGATGTAGCTGTGAGCTTCCCTTTGATCTTGGTTTGGGACCTTAAAATTCTGAAATTCAGCTTTGAGGGCTATATTGTACTTGATAGCACTTTCTGAGTACCTGGTGACTTATTTGCACAGTTGTATTCTATCCAGCTGTGTCCTGCCTTGCTATTTTGCAAGGTAGGGTACAGTTGGATAGAGTACAACTATGCAGATAAGTTTTTTGCCCTTTGGAAAGAATGAGTGGGATAACTGGGACAGTCTGGCCACTGTCGAAAGGCAGCTGTGTGGCTGGACTGGCAGGTCACGGGGTGGGAAGCAGCCCTGATGGTTATTTCCTTAC
>VZDJ01000015.1:2734972-2760567 GCA_008694505.1 Cyanoderma ruficeps | reverse complement strand
TTCTCAAAAGAAACCACTGGGAAACAATATTTTTCTTTGACTCTGTGTTAAAGTTGAATTCTTTCTTAGATTCACAGTATTTCATGTAGGTGTTTAACAGGTGGCACTTCAGTTTACTGGAGTTTTGCTCTTTTGGCCTTTTCTTATGGCTTGTTACTTCAGAAACCCCACAAAACTATTAAAGAAAATGCAGAGACAAGTTACCTGTATGTTGATGTCACTGGTTGAAGCCTGTGCCCGACTGGTGGAAATGTGAAGCTGCCCAATGAGTGTTCATTGTTTATACTGACTAGTCAGGTTAGACTGGTGGGCAGATTTAATTCACTGTGGATAGGTATCCTGAAGGATTTTTTGGAGATATTTGTCGTAGGCACTTCTCCACATGCATGTCTTTTCTGTGCTGCTTATACTGTGCATTTGCTGTGAAGAAATTAGTGTTTAAATGTTCAGGCCCTTGGAGATGTGGTTCAGGGAAATAAAGATTTCTTACTAAGTACAAGCATGCCTGGTTATCTGCTATTCAGTTTCCCCACTGAAGAATATCTCCTCTTTAATGACACTCCTTCTGGTAACGAATTAACACAATTCTAAGGATAGTAGGTGAAAATTGGGTCAAGTGTAATGATGTTACTGTTACATTTTACCATGATAATGCTGTTACATCCCTGTGGTGGGTTGGCCCAGGCACCCATACAGCTGCTTCCCCATTCCCTGCTGCAGGGGGATGGGGGGCAAAAAGGGACAGCAGGGCTGAGGATGCTCCAGGGCTGAAAGAGAGACAGGGAAATCACTCCCAATTGCTGTCATGGGTAAAGCAAACTCGACTTGGGGGAATTCAACTTAATTTATTGCAGATTAGCATAAATATTTAATTACTGGGTAACAAAAAAGACAAACATTAAAACACTTGGGGGAATCCATCCCTCCTCCTTTCCCAGCCTCAGCTTCACTCCAGACTCCTCTTTTCTCCACCTTGTAAGCGCCCCGGGGTGCACTGGGTCCCTTCAGTGAGGCAGGGTGTGGCTCAGGGGGTTGCAGTCAAGGTGTTTCAGCTCTTCTGCTGCTCTCTGACTTTGTTTCCCTTGGCTGTGGTGTGGGTCCTCCATGGGCTGCCACCCCTTTGGCAGTGACCTGCTCCAGGGCAGAGCATCTTCTTCCCTCCTCTTCCTCTTCTTTCCCTGACCTTGTTCTCCCATGCCCTGTGTTGGTGCCTCTTGTTCTCTGTTCTGTGCCCTTTCTCAAATACATTTCCATCAAAGCACCTCACTCTTGGCTGAGGGGTGCAGCTGTGCCCTTGGTGGAGCTGCTGGAGCAGAGACCCCACTGCCAACACCTGAACTCCTGCAGAAATACAGTTATGACTGGGACTTCTGTGTTAGTTAAAAATGTTCTGGAAATGTGGAAAAGGAAGTGCTGGGCTAAATATTCCTGCTAACTGAGGATGAGTACTTTATTATTAGAAGCTCATGCTGTCTCTTGCTTTCTTGCAATTCCATGTGGGACTGGATTGCTTCCTCAATCAAACGTGGTTTTGGTGAGCTGTTTAGTGGCTGAGCTTGTAAATGGTCTATTTCTAAAATGCTTTGGATGGTTTTTGTCCACCTGACTCAGAAACATAGGAGTGATTTCCCTGCAGTCAGTATTGTTGTGGTGAATTAATGGAATAAGGTGATACAGCCGAGCAAATGTGAAAAGGCAGGATTTGGGGCTTTCTGTGAGCAGTGAATTGACCAGGCTGGAGCTGAACAAGATTAAGGGTTTTCTAAGGGATGGCATGAGTATACTGAGAAACTGCTCTTCAGTATCCCGGGGTCTAGATGTTATATCCTGTAGTTCTGACTTTTTTGTAGTTAATTTAATTTTTGACAGTTTCTCAGTATAAATGAAATTAATTATGTATTATATTTAGCTAGGATGGGCAGGGTTTTGGTTTAAATTCAGAGGTACTTCTGAAATTTTAAAGGGGAAAAAGTTTGCATGCTAGAAATTGAGTATCCTGAAAAATAAACAGTATACTGCAGAATATTGCTTTGCTCTTTAAAATTGGACTGTAAGAAGAAAAACTTCTTTTAGCAAATATTTTTCAGTTATTATTTTAAGTCTCAGGTGTACAGAGAGCTTAGTTCCTTGTTTACCCTCCTGAGATCCCTTAAAAGTAAAAGTGGTATCTCATTCACTGAATGTTTCACAGCATTCAAGATACTTTCAGCTTCCAGTTTTTGATCAGTATCTTCTCTTTCATATTTGGAATATTCAGATATCTCTGTGGAGGTCCCTCAGAGCACCTTTGTGGATATACGTCTCCCTTTGCCTAGGTCCTGCCGACCTGCTAATTCTGTGTTTGTTTAGCTTTAAGTATAACTTCTGCTGTTCAAGTTCTTAAAAATTAAAAAATTAAAAATCAGGATTTATAAATCACAATTCCTGACCTCTACTCTCAATTTATTGTATAAGGACATGAAACGTGAAGAGGTAGAATATTGTGGCAATTTATGCTCAAGGTGTCAGAAGAGCTAAATGTGTGAGCTTCAGACGGCTGAAGTGTTTGCCAGCTAATTTACAAAGCAACAATGAAATTTCAGTGTTTGTCTAGTCAGAGCAGAGGCTTTTTGAAGGATATTTTCTCATTAGAGTGTAGGAAATGGACTGATCCTTTAGCCTGATGCTGGTGTTTGTTTGGGAAGGAGTGCTTCTTTCAGCAGTTGCCTCTGTAATTCTGTTTCATTGCTGTCAAATAATGCCGCATGCCGAGAGTCAATTTGCATTTTTAGCAGACATCCTTTTACCTCTATGAATATCTTTCTGTGGGAGGCACTCCCGGTGGTCAAGAGGTAGAATGTGAGTTTTTGTAACAACTGAGTCTCAGCGTGTTCCAGAGCTATGGCTGAGTCAGTGTCCTCCAAAAAGGCACCTAAATGCCAGTGAGAATGGATTGTCTTACTGGGGTCAGGGCTCTGTTATTTTCACTTCTCACTGTTCAGACCAGCACTTTGAACTGCTAAATGTGATTGACTGACTTAAAAGTTAATGTTTCTTTCCTGTAACCCTTGCTCTACCAACTTAGTGGAACAGGAGAGCAAGAAGAAATGGTGGTAATTACCAAAAATTAACAAAAAATTAGTGATTAGTGGACAGGTAGGTAATTATAGGTGTTTATATTGGAGATTCCAATGCTAGATACAGCTTTGTGAATTACACAGATTTCAGAATATCCATGTGAATTTTAAGTAAATATCTAATCTCATCAGTGGTGTGACACTGTAATCCCCATTACAAAATGAAATGTTAAACAAAATGTACAGGCTTTCCAGTTGTTACCTTCTGTCTCTGGCAAGTTAGAGATAAACTGAGCACATGTTAAAGATTAGCTGCTGATGGGCAAGTGATCAAAGGCTTCCTTTGCTCTTCTGACTTTTGTGTCTCTCACTCAGCAGGAGAGAAACAGACTCTGGGGTGAGTTGTGTGACTTTGGAATAAGGTCTTTAGGGCACGTGTCTCCCCTGAGTTAGCATGGTTTGACTCTGAATGGCATTTTTAATTCATGAACAAATTGAATTTTGTTTGCCTTTTGACGCAGAGGCGTTTTCCTGGCGTGCTGCTGAGTGGCAGTCTGAGTGGTGGGCTTTTCAGCTGGCACCTGGCATCCCTGGCAGCCTCGGGAGCTGATGTTCCGCAAGATCCAGGGGCAAAGAAACTGATGATGCCCTGCTTTGTGTTCGTAGGTGGGGAATATGCAGCTGCTGCAATTCAGGCACTAGCTTGCTGGGGTTAGAATTAAAGCCCTGAGGGCTTTTTTCCCCCCAAACATAATAAATAATACTAAAAAAATCCTATCAGCCGAGTACTCGATCTCACAGAATCAGCTTGACTCAAAAATACCACAGGCAGTAATTCTAAGTTAGTGCTTATAAGCAAATGAGCCCCAGCAAAGTCCTCTTGTCCTGTCTCTTGGTGGAAGAAATGGAATGTTTCTGTAGCTGCTACTTCCTTTGCCTAAGCTGTGGAAGAAAGAAAACTTCCTGCCTCATGGATGAAACCTTAATTTCAGTTTCTGTCTCTGCATGAAATAGAAAGTGTGTGAGATACTACTTGCCTCATAGCAGCACCAAAAATTCCGTGTGCTTTGGAACATCATTTTCTTAGTAATAACATCTCTCACATTATATTGTTAATCAGCATTCTTTAAATTTTTGCTTCTTATATATATATGTGTGTGAATTTTTATATAGACATATATATTTATGTCTGTGGAACAGTCATAAAGAACTCTTAGAAGGGCAGTCCAGGAAAAGCAGTAGATGGTGTAAAAGACCAGGGAAGCAATAACAAGTGCCTTGCCTGCATAGCAGTACTCATGGCCACTACTGCTGTAATGTGCATTCCCTGGATACATCAGCTTCCTTCAGTACCATGTGTCTCAGAACAAATGTTCTCCATTTGGGAAAAACAGTTTTTCTTCAGGATCACGGTGTTGGTGAGAGTCAGGCCCTTCTCAGGATGGAGCAATACTTTTAATATGGTTTTAATTGCTTATTGCCTACTAATCAGTTTCTCTCCCTGGTGGGATTCATGCAGAGGATATTCTTTGATACCTTCAATAGGTGAGCAGCTGCTTTGAGATCAGTTTTATCCGTTTGCACTCAGTGTGGGCTGGAAGATTTCTTAAAGAAGTCAGTGGTATGAAATGTGTTGTCCTCAATAGCTGCTGGAAATAGCTGTGCAGAGACTGGCCTGCTAAATTTCAAGTTAATCTGTCATGCCATAATACAGACTCAGTTACTTGCTGTATGAGAACACTTCTTGAAAACCAGTTTGGGAGGAGAGAAAGGGAGCAGCAAAGTCTTAGGCACATTATATTAATCTGTAACAAGAAGCCTAAAATATTAGTTGAAGGAAAGCAAAAGTCTCTTCTGATTTCTCTGAAAATGACATGACTTACTGTATTGAAACTTGTGTAATTTTCCTTTTGCACTGCCTGATTTATGGGCAGATACTTTCCCACAGATCCCAACACTGCTGATCATCTCTCTAGTAAATTAATAATTTATTTTCTTCCTTTCGGCTCCTCTTGCCTGTTAGGTTGGTTAAACCTGTCTTTTGCTAAGCTGGTTTCTGGTTTCCATTGCACAGAAGTTGGCTGTGTTCATGACAGATGAAGAAGGCACTTCAATATCCTCTGTCCTGCTTACCTTCCAGATCTTAAGAAGTAAAGTCCTTCATGTGTTTGTGTCTCACTGTATATTTTAGAAGTATTTGTAATACTTGTAAAGCATATTGCCTGTGTATAAGCAGTACTCCTCACTGGCAAGACTGCCTATAACTGAAAGGAACAAAAAACTAGAGAAAGTACAAAGTGTTGAGGAGTCAATTTCTTGATTTCAGTATTAAAACCAACTCTAGAAATCAGAGGTTAAGCTCCTGAAAGAACAGGTTTCTCTTATGGGAAATAATGAAAAGAGTTCCTACACAGGTTAAGAAAGTATGAAAACAGTATTTCCCAGTTAGCTGTTTCTTCATGGATCCTGATTATATTGGAAAATCAACAAGAAGCATCAGCCTCACACTGGACTTCGGCTTCCTGGCTGGCTTTCCTGAAAAAATCTCCTCAGTCTTAGTCCCTCCATCTCCCTTGCATGGGGGATTGCAGTAACTCCTCTTACTCACGGTGAGTTCAGCAGCTTCCCAGCGTGGTCAGCAGGAGCAGAGCCAGCCCAGCCCATGTGTCTGCATCTATTCACAGCAGAATGATGCAAGAAAACTGCCCACAGGCAGCTCAGGGGAAGGAACAGCTCAGTTCTCAAAGCTGAACTCCCATGAGTGTAAAGACAGCGAGTTCCGTGCTTCTGTGCCTGATTCTGCTTTGTCAGGGAAGAGGCAAATCTAAAACACTGTGCCTCTTCTTGCCAAACTGTACCAATCCTGAAATCTTTATTTAATAGCTACGCCTTCTTTCCAGTAGTGGGAACTTCCTTGTCCTTGCCAACACAGCTCTGTGTGTGGAGTTCAGGAGATGACTAATCCCTGTTAGTGACATTTTACAGGGCAGCACTGTCTGAAGCACTCAAGGCAGACACTGCTAACCCCAGGGGAACCTCCCAAGTGCCCCCCATTGCTCCATTTCCACCACTTGCTCACAAAAAGCCGTCACGCTCCTCCCAGTCACCACTTTCCCCTCAAGCACGTGGATATCCCTGTTTTAAAGGGATGCTGTAAGAATAAGAGCTCTGTGAAAGCAGGGAGCATCTACAGGAGGTAACAGAAATACACAATGAACGTTTCAGATATTCTCCACTCATAGTTCTTGTTTTCTTTAAATGATTGTCCACGTGTATCACCACACTACACCTGGCTGCATGCAATACCTGTGTATTCCATGGATTCCCTAAGACTGGACAGTTCCAGCTTTCCTGCTGCCTGGATGCTTCCATTAGTGTCATGCTTAACAAAAGTATGAATGAAAGAGTACTTGCAGCTCTGTGGGGCTGCCAAAGGATAATTTTTCTAAAATGCTACAGCTAGTGTTTGTCTCCAAACCACAGATTTCTCTCTCTGCTCTATTACAACACGCCCCAGTGACCCAGGAGAACAGACTCTGAGGAGGAACTGTCAAACTCAGAGTGTTCCCACTGTGGAAAAAACAATTAAAAATTTTTTAAAAGGACATGTTTTTAAAAAGACCAAGTTATATATAAACACCATGATAAAATTCATTAGAAGGCAGCTCGTGCACTGCTGTCTCTGGTAAGGACAAACAGGGTATTTCGATAGAGGCAAAGAAAAATCCCTCACAAAAAGTACAGCTCAAGCTACCTGGGTTTTAGTCTTCAGGCATGTGCAGAGTTCAACTGGACACTGAAGGAACAAGGCAGAGAGCAGAAGAGGATGAGAACTCAGGTGCCAGTCTGCTGAGTGTACAGCTATGGATATACCACCCCTCCTGTGGACAGGTGAAAGAGAGGATGCCTCGGGCTGCTGTGGTCAGTCTGCTGTCAGCACTTGTGTCCTGATGTGTTTCCATCACTGACTTCTGGCACCCACCACCAGCAGCCCCAGACAGAACCACGGGATGGCAGGGCTGGAAGGGAGCTCTGGGATCATCCATCCCAAGAGCCCTGCCCAGGCAGGGTCGCAGGAGTGAGAGCAGGTGGCACAGGGACACATCCAGGGCTTTGGAATGTCACCAGGGACGGAGACTCCACAACCCTTCCAGCGCTCTGCCACCCGCAGTGTGATGAATTCTTCCTCGTGTTGAGGTGCAACTTCTTGTGTTTTAGTTCATGACCACAAATTGTAAAGAAGACAAATATCAAAGGTTACTTATTTACTCCAAGCCTGTTGGTGTTTCATAACTGCAATCCATCTGGATAGTAATTAAGAGTTCATAATCAGCTACATTCATTTAGCACAATTCAGATATTTGTAGCAAATACATTTGCTAATGAATTGAGTAAATTTAAAAAAAGTTCAGGACATGGAGACATTGATCAGGTGCTAAATCTCCAAAATACATGTAGGACTCTTACTGAGTCAAACAGTTGATCAACCAATCCAGAACAAGAGACATCTGGTCTAAAATGCAGCACGTACATCCTCAGGAAGATGAATGGTGCTTATTTTAGTTAGAGCAGCAGAGCTTCTTTAGACTTTCTAATTAAATTTCTGAATGAAAGAATCAGCAACAGGAAAACTTCAATCTGTCTGGACAGCACAGAAAACCAACAAGGCTCTCAATTATAAAAGCTAACGCTCCACCAGGGTGGATTTCTCCTTCCTGCACACAAACTGAGGCATGGGGAATGCAGAGACAAACCTCCCAAAGCAGCACATCTCACCTAGAGGCAGATCTTCAGGCTGTCAGCTGCACCTCCTGCCCAGGAGATGTGGGGTAGAAATGCTTTGAGATTCACTTGGGGCATAAACGGATTAAGGAGGCTTCTCCTCTAATTCTGTGCACTGCTCTCTCATAAGCCATTTATAATGGTGTTATTTCATGTTTAGTCACACCATTTATTTACTTTTAACAAAGGATGTGTGGAGTGAGTCTTAGAGGTAGCTTAGTTACAGCTCATTCCTCACTTAAGGCTGTAACAGAGTGGTGAACAGAAGGCTGTTTTGTGTGGGAACTGCAGGATGCTCAGCCCTCAGCACACTGCTCTGAGCACCCAGATGACAACGTGGCACAGAACATTCACACACGAGGTAAAGCACTGGAGGAAAAGTCTTCCAACCAGCAGTGGGAACAATGAAGGCTCTTCAACACAAGGCACAGCACAGCAAAACCTAACTGATAGCCACTGAAATTTCCTAAGCACTGGGCAGAAACACTGTGGAAGAAAACTTGGACGCAAGAATAAAAGAAAACTGAAGTCCTAAAACAGTTGTTAGAAGAACCTGGATGAAGCTAACAGGCCGATGTTCTTGAGGTTAGCTTTGAAATCATACAGACAGGGACTTGCTGAACAGACCTCCTAGAAGCCCAAAGCAAACTTGCCACTTCATGTTACACCCATGTAAGTTTTCCTATAGTTCATAAAGAAGAAAGAATGAGGCTCTCTGGAATTCTGAGACCATCCTACTATAACCTGAAGTAAACACACTGTGAGATACAGATGTTCTGCCTTTGGACATATTTCCTGTGCTCCAAGTTCCTGAAAAGGAAAGCTGTTCATAAATGCAATAGTCATGACATCTGCATGGGGAGATGAAGGTTCCAAATGCATGAGCATCTCAGTCCTGCCAGTGTAGCTGAAACCACGTCAGGCACACCCTGCATCACCTTCTGCACAGCCCTGTGTGCAGAGGACAGGCACATCAGCTGGGCTGCACAGCACCACAGAAACCCCAGGCAGCCCTGGAAACACACTTGCTGTGGAATAGGAGAATCAGTGTTATTCTCCTGGATTTTAAAGAGGTTGATCTCAGGTACTTCTTAAATGACAAATGGAAAAAAAATCCCCAAACCAAAACCAAACAAAAGGCAAAAACCCAGTACCCTGCAGCCCAGAGGCCTTAGTTGTGATACAGCAACTGAAGTGTCTTGTACAAAGGCTTGCCAGGGTTCTGCAAGCAGAGTGCTGGCCACTCGTTCCTGTCACAGCTAAGTTGGAACTAGTGACCTCCAAGTGTTGTAAGAGGGGAACTTTTGAAGTCTCTTTATTTACTGAAATGTGCTTTTTCCATGTTAAGCCATCACCTGCAATTGGTATCTTACTGGAAGAGAAATCTATCATATGCTTTCTGAACTCCCTGTACCTTGAGAACATTTATGCAGGACAGGCATCCAGAGCAGACCAGGAGTCCTCAGCAGCATGACCTGAACCCTGACCTTGGACAGCAGTGAAACGTGGTCTCCCTTGAGCAGATGTGCAGTGTGAGTCTGCCTGTCTGCTGCTCCTGCAGACTGACACCAGGGGTTCAGTAAAAGGGAAGGGAAGAAAGAAGCAGGATGTTACATTAATGACTCTTGGTATCCTGCAGACAGAAATTCAAGATAAAGGCATTTCAGCCAGGAACATGACTAACCCAGAGTGACTGCTGAAGGGGACAGAGACTGAGGCAAAATGAGTCATATGCTTCCCAAAGAACACTCAAAACATGCCAGGGAGAGAACACAAACTGAGCAAGTGACTGTGTAACTGGCACCCTGCATATATAGATCACCAACAGATGACATTCAGGTAGACCTTGGTATCTGCCCAGTATTCAAGAAGCTAAAATATGAGATATGGTGGGTTCCTCTATTAGTTCCTCTATTAGTTCCTCTAATAGTAGGCTCATTAAAACTCTTAATGAGAGCAAGCCTTCAGCTTGGGCTTATTTATGAGGAACTTTCTGGGCGGGGGAATCATCCAGGAGTGCTTTGAGTAGATCCAGTTGAAAGTAAATATAAACAGGTCAGAAGAGCTTCATATGTTTTACAGTCCTGCACANATCCACCCACCCATCCATCCACCCATCCCAAATCCTTTGATCCATACTGGTCAAACTTGTAAAACCTGGTGAGCTCCCTCTAATCTCAGTACTGCAACCAAGTAATTCATGGACAGATGTGGGAAAAAAAAAATAAAATAAGAATTTTGGCTCCATGTCAAGATTTAAACACACTGATTCCACTCAAGGTTGTATGGAAGCAACAATATCCCACAGGAAAAAAAAATGCCAGCTCCATCCAGCATCATCTCTTAAAGCAATCAGCTGAAGAAAAGCTGTGGAAGAGGCAGAGCACTGTGGAGGAGCAGCAGGAGGGCTCTCCCCGGGCTCTGATGTCACCACAGCCCCACAGGCAGTCTAATCTGGTGTGAGGGTACAGGCATGGCCCAAGTCGGGCAGAAGAAACACGGTGTCAGTAATTTAACAAGGTCATCAGCTCAGGTGGGAAAGCTGGTGTAGACACAGATTATTGCTCTCTGAGGTGCCTCTTGGGCTTGCTCACGCACAGGATGGAGCTGGAGACTCTCAAGGTGGAAGGATCCTCCCTTGATGCCCTGAAGCAAGTCTTGGGAACAGGATCCTATGAAGAGTCTGCCAGAGGACTACCCTTCGTGCTAGACTCTGCCTGGGGGCTGGAGGAGGGATCACGAGTTGAATGTTTAGCAGATCTCAGGCATTAAAGATGACTCTGATTCAAGGCCAAAGCTGATGGATGTGTCCAGAAAATAATTAAGTGCTCTCCCCTGCCTTACTTGAAAGGCATTGGACTGGAAGTCTTTATAAACCAAATATTTCCTCAGGGATCTGGTCCTCCAAGAAAACATAAGTATTTGGCACTCCTGCTGGGCAAGGGCATAATGGATGCCATTTAAAATAAGTCAGCTTCAGGAAATGAGACAGACACATGAAAGCAAAGAGAAAGAATGACTTAAAACCAGCTAAACAGCATAAAAACAAAGTCTATGCAATGCAAGCTGTTGCTCAGCTCTGTGCCACTGAGGGTACCATGCCAGCTGTGTGCTTGAGAGGTACATTACATGTTTCTTTTACAATTTACAGGTCCATAAAAAAATTGGTTGGAACCTAGTCCAACCTCTCACTTAAAGCAGGGATAGTAGCAACACTAGATCAGCTCAGCTCCTCCCAAATATTTATTCTTGTGCCATAACCCATGGATTAGCAACTTCATATGTATTTCAAGCCTGACATACACTAGCAGAACTTTCCTTTTAGTTTGTTTAAATAGGAAATAAGTTGGACTGCATTTGTGCAGAGACAGTCAAAAATTTCAGTCTTACTCATACACACATGCAGTAATTCCAGCTAGAACTCCAAAGCCTGTGTGTTCTGTATATGTGTAATAACATTAACCAGAGAGCATCTCTGGTCAGCTAGAACTGTTCAAGGTAATTGTAATGAACTGAAGTTTTATCCTACAGGCCTGTCTTACATAGAAAACTGCTTTCATCTTAAAAAATACCAAGAATTCTCACTGGTACAGAGAGTATGAAAGTAGCAAAACCCAAGAAGACTGAGTATTCAGATTCAGCTGCTTTTCTACCTCAGTGTTTTTCACAATTTATCTTGGCCAAAACCAAACCAGTGCAGAAGGATCAAAGTTACTACATGTAAAAGTGTTCACCAAGTCCTTGAAACAGCAGTTTCAAAGTAAAAAAAAAACTGAGAAAAAAAATCAGCTACTAAATATTTATGCTTTCTAGACCACAACAATGCTGCAGTTTTCCCCGAAGATCAATACTATCACATCTTTCAATGCAGCATCTCCTGCCTCTGCAAAGGCCTCTGCACTCCCTCAGGCAACCCCATTTCCTTTTCTCTTGTCTGTCCTGAACACAGCCAACCTCTGTGCAATGGAAACCAGAAACCAGCTTAGCAAAAGACAGGTTTAACCAACCTAACAGGCAAGAGGAGCTGAAAGGAAAAAAAAAAAATCCAAGACAGCTGCTTCCAAAGTTTCACGTTTTTTGCAGCACATCTATCAAATTGTTTGATTTTTAATTTTTTAATAAATCATATTTTGCCAGTGTATTTTTACAGTAACTTATAGTGTAGTTTGATTTAATTTTACTGTAATTTGTAACTCAGTTTATCTTTAAGTTACTTCTAGTTTATTTCTATCTTGGAAAGGAAATGCTTTATTGGTAAATTTTAGTTTTTACTTTTGTAGCAATGTTCAGAAGGTAACAAATGTATTGAGTGGATCAATGGAGTCATTGGTTCAGCTTTGGATTCGTTACTCAGCTGTTACCTATTTATGTTATATATTTAAATTCTGATTTGGAGGGGTCAAGGTTCTTGTGTTACTTTTTTCTAAGTAATGTAAGGAATTTTTCTGTCAGACTAATTTAACATAATTGTGGGTTTTTCTATTAAAATCGCTTCTGAAGAATACTTGATTTTTCATTTAAGACACTGTGTCAGCACAGTTGTTTATTTTTAGTGACTTACTGTTTGTGCTATATTCCTTCACTGAAAATGTTTTTAGAGCAGACACACCAATAAAAACTGAGGCTCTTTCAAACTTTTCATTCGGAACCTTAAACGTGGTTGATTAAGACAAATGTTTTACCTTTTGAACGAGGGCCCCAAATACAGATTTTGCTGTGAGGAAGGACAGAAATAAGAGAATCTGTAAACGTCTTCAGGTGTTTTTTAAGATTTAATCCCCTGTTGTGTTTATTCTAATAGTGTCACAGTGCACCCAGGGCTTTTGTTTGGCTTGAGGACAGTGGCTTTTGTGTCAGAAAGGCAGGATGTGGGTACCAGGGTTATTCCCCTGGGAATACCTGCCTGGGGAGCTCAGGGCTGCTCTCCTGGTGGCTACCAGGGTTATTCCCCTGGGAATACCTGCCTGGGGAGGCTCAGGGCTGCTCTCCTGGTGGGCACAGGAGCTGCAGCTCAGGAACTCTTGGCCTGAGCAGAGCTGGGTGAGTCAGTGGCAGTGCCAGCAGAGGCACAGGAAGGTTATTGTGTGTGCCCCTGCCTGGTGACAGCAGTGACTCACAGCACTGGTGCTGCGGGGAGAGTGAGGCACACAGATTTGGGGGTTAAACTCATCCTCCAGAGACGTTGTCCTGTTTTCCTGTAGGGCTGTCAGCCTGCCTTGTGGGAAAATGAAGGTGTGTTTAGTGTCCAGGCGCCATCGTGTCTAAGTGCTGGTCATTATCACATCAGTAATGCACACATTTGTTTCAAGGAAATTATTTTCTGGAAGACAACTCCCAATAGAAACCTCATATTAGCAACAGGCTTGACCTATTGTATTGTCTTTAAAACAGATACTAGAGGTTGTTCCAAAGCTGTACCAGTCCTGTCTGTGCTACCATAGTGCAGCTTTTTCAGGGTACAATTAAATATTCTGATTATCCATATGGTGATACCTACCCCTTTTTTGGAGGGAAGAAACTTCTCTCCAAGGAGCTGATGACCACAGCAGGGCTTGTAGAGAAGTAAAACATTAGTAAAAGGACATAAGCAGCAGCTTTCAAGCTGAGAACAGAATAAGAAATTTTGCTCTGAGTAATGTTGCTCAGTTGCAGTGGGAGATAAACGTGGCTGGCAGCTGTGGGTAACGGGGATATTCTGGAGGGGGTTCATTCCATGAACTGGCTCCTGTGAGCCAGAGTTGTCCGTGATAATGGGCAGAGCTGTGGGTGTGGAGGGGGAAAAATATAATATGCAGTAAACCAGTAGTGAATTCAAAAAATCCTAGACTAGATAAAACAGTGTTTTTAAAACACATACCCAGTATTAATGCACTGTGTTTGTCATTTGCTGCTTTACAGTTTCAGAGCTTGAATACAAAACAAGCAAAGCCTGCTGAAGGCCAAGTGTGCTCTGAGAGCTGTATCCTGTTCATCAGCTGGTAGAGTTAGCACCTCTCCTCTCCACACAAATCCCGTGCTCAGACCTTTGGACCATGACAGTGGTGGGGCTTTCTTGGGGCTTTATTCCTTCATTATTTATTGCTCTCAGTCCTTTTCTGCTGGAGCAGTTTGATTCACTGTTCATATTGTGCTCGTGTGTCAGGGCTGCTGGTGTGTTACTCTGGTCATCCCAGCACGTACAAAACATGGCAGTTGCTGTCCAAAGGATTCCAGGGAAGCAATGGTTAGAAAGTGATAGGATGGTGATTTTTGACTCAAAGAAATGCAATTGCATTATTTGCTTGGCTGTTCTACAGAGCTTTTTAAAAAATTATTTTAATCTTGATCAAGGGAAGATGCAATTTTTTAATGTTTTTAGTCTCCGTTATATATTTTCTTCTGACAGTAGCTGAGGTTTGAGTTTATAAATCACTCTTCAGTAGCTCAAGTAGTGATTTACTTTCTTAAAAATTCTCTTTTAAACCCATTCTGTATAAGATTTTAAATAGTTTATAACTAGCTGTTTTTACTTAAATTAAAACAGTTGAATTGCTGATTCTTTGTTTGTTGAGCTTTTTGTGTTAGTTTAATCAAAAGGAGCTGCTCTGTCCTTTTCTGGTAAAAATGACCAAATAAAGGGGTTTTATTTTTAGCATCGTGTATCATGACACCAAGTGTCCTTTTACATTTATTGAGCGTTGTATATTAGGATTTTAATGAGGTTTTCCTCAGAAAAACAAAATCTGAATAAAAAAGTGAACAAATTGTGACCACAAAACCCGTTATCCAGCACTGCCAAGCCCAGCTCTGAACCATGTCCCCAAGTGCCACATGTAAATACCTCCAGGGATGGTGGCCCTGCCCCTGGCTCTGGGCAGGCCATTCCAGTGTGTGACAACCTTCCCAGTGAAGATTTGTGATCTCCAACCTCTCCTGGCACAGCTTGAGGCCATTTCCTCTTGTCCTGTCGCTTGTCAGACTCACCTGGCTGCAGCCTCCCCTCAGGTGGTGGTGGAGAGCCCTGAGGTGTCCCCCAGCCTCCTCCAGGCTCAGCTGCCCCAGGAGTTGTGCTCAGAGCCTTCATCACTCCCCTGCTGCTCTCTGGTTCCTGTGTGACTGCTCTCAGATGCTCCATCGTGGTTTGTGGCCCATCAGTACCTGCACCTGTGCAGCTGTGTGTGTGCCCGTGCCATCCCTGCACTGCTGGCAGACAGAACCTCACAGGGCTGCCCCAGCTCCTCTCCATGAGCCTCTTTGCTCATCTCCAGTGAGCCTCTGTTCATCTCCAGTGATCCTCTTTGTTCATCTCCAGTGAGCCTCTGTTCATCTCCAGTGATCCTCTTTGTTCATCTCCAGTGATCCTCTTTGTTCATCTCCAGTGATCCTCTTTGTTCATCTCCAGTGATCCTCTTTGTTCATCTCTAGTGATCCTCTTTGTTCATCTCCAGTGATCCTCTTTGTTCATCTCCAGTGATCCTCTTTGTTCATCTCCAGTGATCCTCTTTGTTCTCCTGCCCCCTCCCAGGGTGGTTTGGAGCTCTCAGTGAGCCCTGCTGGCTCCTGTGCACAGATCCTGTTTCCCCTTTGAGACAGGTGTACCCTGGCTCTTGCCAGCAGGCCTGCTGTCATGTAAACTGATCTATAATTAAAATCTGCAGAATCCTGCCAGGGACAGCGGGCTCGCAGCCAGGTATCGATCTGCTGGCTCTTCCTGTTCCTTCCTCCTCATTCCCTGAAACTGAAAGCAGAGAGGAGAACGCTTCGTGTGCTCCTTATCCTTGAACCAGTCATGAATCTCTACAGCAAAAGTGTCTCAAAAGTGTTGCCAAGAGAGTGTTTTCATGGTGAATAAAACGTGCTAATGTTAGGTGAAATCTAAAAGGAGTTCTGAGACCCAGGGTGGGGGAGCGGTTTCTTAGTAATGCATTCAGGGTTTCTGTGTTAATTAGGTGTACGAATCCTCTGTCTAGTAGAGCTAATCCAGGCATCCATTTGAGTGAAAAAAAAAGTGCTAAACTCTGCTTTTAATTAACATATAGGTTTATTTATCTGGGAAGGCACAGCAAGGTGTTCTGAAATGTGCCTTAAACTTAGCATTTAAATAAGTACCACCGTTGCTCCTTTGGCCTTGCATTGAGATGGATGAAGAAGAGAGTCCTTTCCATAATTGTCTCGAGGTCCCAGAACGTGTCCATCAAAAGATGGGTAGGGTTTGGGTCTTCAGAGCTAGCTTGTTGTGTTGCCATGAAATGAAATGTCTAACACTAGACAAGAGAGTGTTCCACATTTTCAGTGCTACAAGCCCTTTTCAATTATTTTTTATTTTAGTTCTGAATTAACAGAGTCTTATAAAGCATGTGGCTCTGAGATGACCGTCTGTGTTCAGACAAGCAGAAGCTCTTGCTACAGTTGGTGGATTGATGCCTTGAACTCACAACAGGGAATTACATTTTCCTTTCTGTCTCGACAGTTGTTCATACAGATCTATCAGCAGATTAAGATGTTTCTCTGAACAGTGTTTAAATGCAGAGCACTTAGTTACAGGAGGCCTGCATAAAGAACCAAAAAGACTGTATTGCCCAGCATTTCCATCCATTTCATCTCTGCTATTGCAGATCTTGAACATTTATGTGTTCTCGGCCTGGTCTGTAGGGAAGCAAGAGTTCAGTCATTGCAAGAAGCCTAACAGCATGGCAAACTGCCTGAATGGCCATGTGGTACTAATTCATGAGTAAGGAGGTCCTGAAAAGATTTATTCCGAGGCAGTATTTGTTCAGAGAGAGATTTACCCTAAATGATGTTATCAGTGCTGTCTATACCTACTGGCCATTTTGATCCATGGGCAGTGCAATATTCAGCATTGGATAGTTCTGTGCTTATTGCCATGAAGTCACATCTCCTTCATGTTCTCTACTCCCTCGATTCCTAGAGCGATGTGCAAGGTTAGACAGGACAGGACTAAAGCTTTTCACTGACAGAAGTTGTTCTGGCTGTCATTCCTGTTGGAGGAACTCATTTTAGCTTGTCTGGTTCACATTGTGAACAGATGGGTTTCTGCTGCCTACTAAGAGTTCAGCTTACTGCACCTGATGTCTTCAGTGGTGGATGACTGAGCACTGCTGCCAGGGGGAACTGCCTCGTGCTCTGAAAATCCTTGTACCTGGCAGGAAGATGTCTGGGGCAAGGAACCAATCTCCTGAATAGAAAAACTTTTCTGTTTGGGTGTTTTCCATCACATTCTAGGATTTAGTAAAGATCTTAATAATGAAAATCCTTGAATTTGTGCTTGCAAAGCTGCATCCATCACTGCATCTACCAGAAGTTTGAAGCTTTCTATTAAGGTGGGTTGTGCTAGGCCTCCCCATTCCCAGATCTGTCCAAGTCCTTAATGCTTTTCTGTCCCTTATCTCTTAAAGCTGCTCCTAAAAGTCACACAAAGCTCCTTTAGAACTCAGTGTAATGTGCTGTGTTCTGCCTTGCTGTCAGAGGTGCTGCTGTCATTTCAACATGAAGCTAAGTGCCAGAACATTTTGATCAGAGGTTTTTTTGTATGTTCTTTCACAGGGACAGTGATTGCTGCAGCCATATTCTAAATTTATCCTGAAATTCTAGTAATTCATTTGAACTGCCTGTCTTCCCAGAATGGTACTTGGTGTAAGAGATTGGACATATCCAGCAAAGAAGATTTTCAAGTCTGTTCCTTTGTGAGTTTAGCCAATATTTCGTGGCAGAGGGCTGAAAATACCATCTATCAGCAGTTGCTTTTCCTTTTTTGAGCATGCTGATGTATGCTGATATGTTGGAAAGCACTGAACACAAGATCAAAGGTTGTGTAGAGCACCTTTCATCTTGGACTGATTCCTTGCATCAGCTAATGGAAAGATGGATTTGCTGACCTCCCTAATTGAGGTGACTAATAATACGTTTTTGTAGAAAAAGCTCCTAATCTATTAACAAATGAGTCATCTTTCATATAGATGCTATTAATTTGAAAATATTAGACTTTCATACATATGTAGATGTTAAAATTCCCTTTCCCATAAGTGCCATAATAATTTATAATTACTTCCATGGGCTGCGAGGTTCACAGAAGCTGGATGTGGCACTTAAGCACCAATTTCACAGATGCAATTTAGAAGGAATCTGCACTGTGGATGGAATTGGGTGTGTTGCATCCACATGCAAAGTGGGGTAAGATTGAGCTCTACAAGTTCTGTCACGGCTGGCCTGGATATAGATCAGTTTGATGTTTGAGTATTGGCTTTTTACTACTTTATAACAGAAACCTCGTGCACAAGGATCCATTTTATCAACACAGTTTGTGACAGAGGAAACTTATGCTGCCAGAGAGGGGAGACAGAATCTGCAAGGAGTTATCTTACTGCATTGTGAGAAACTGCAAATACGCAAGGGCTGGTGTTTCTTTAGCAGCACAAGAACAAAAAATCAAAGCTCATATTTGTAAATAAATAAAACATAGTGTTTAAACAGTGTAATGCTAACCCAATTTGGACAGCCTGGTGGGAAATAGAGGTTAAAGTCAGTATGTAAATTGTCGATTCCAATGAGAAATTCCCAACATTTGCCCTAATCCCAAAATGCCTATTCTCAAGAAAGATGAGGGGCACTTAAAAAGAATCCAGTTTCCTAGTTCCAGGATCATAGCATGCCGACATTCAAAGGGTGTGAAATGTAGATTCTTGGAAGATTTGCATGAGAAAAAGCTTTTGAAGCACAGTAAACTAGTGATGTAGAAGTACCTGCCTTTGGAAATGTAAACACAAAGTAGCTGGGACTTACTGATATAACTTCAAAAATAATTTTCCTTTGAGTTCTGTCGCCTACTAGACCATTTCTGGTGTCTGATAGAGAGCTCAAATTCCCTTAGGAAGTCAGAGAACTATCGGAATTGTATTCATAGCTAAAAAACTGCTAAACGTGTGATTTTTAGGATTTTAATAGGCTTGCCTGTGCCTAATCAGAATTTTTATTCTTACCGCACATCTATGTACACAAATTTCTTTAGAATATTTAGAATGTGCACAAAATTATTTTTCTAATCAGTCTTGTTTTTACCGTGCCTGAGATATTGTATAGAAAGTGCTCATATCTATACTTTGAGCACAGAAACAGCCTACCTTTATTCTTGGTAAGCTGCTTCATGTTTACCATGGGTAAAATCTTTCCTGTGGACATTTAGCCCTGAGAGCTGGTGTGCTGCACTTCTCTGTTTTACCTTGCAGCCTTTTCCTGGATGTACCTGGACGCTGTGGATGACTTGGTTGCATTGCAGTTTTGGTTCTTCTCTGGCTACAGTTCTACTAGTCTGTTTCTGATCCACTTCCTTTAGGACTCCAAATTCATTCCTGTAGGCTTGGTTGGGGTTTGTTGGAGGGTTTTTTTGTACAAACAGGGGCAAGCAAATTAGGCTGCTGCACACTTCCCCCTTAAATGAGTCATTTTGTGCCAGTCTAGTTCAGCTGACAGATGTATTACTGACAACTTAAGCCGTTTATCTATAGCACTTTTTTACCATCTTGCCCTTCTGCTGTCTCAGAGATAATGCAGTGTAGGGTTGTGTTTGAAATACAGGTCTCTTTCTTTGACTCTCACAAATGAAATCCTATAAAAACCATAGCAGTATTTTGTACCTAGGCTTAGCACTGTGAAAATCACCCACTCATTTCCATTTAAATCAGGGTTTTGAAGGCGCTGATCCATCTTACAGGGAATATGTGGCATTTCTGGACTCAGCGAGTCGTGTTCCTCCCCAGCCCTGCTGGACACCTGACATTAGCCCTTTTCCAATGTCTTTGTGTGGGCTGCAGCTGAATGTCAGCAGGGACTCCCTCAGACAGCCAGGCCTTTGCTTCTGCAGGGCTTCCAGCAGAACCCATTGCCCAGAAATGCTGCCAAACCTTTAACTCTTTGAGCTTGGGAAGAGCGATTTCACACAGGGACCAAATCCTGCCCTCCACCATTTTGCACATGGTCTCTTCTGAGCTGAGTGTGGTTCATCCTCTTACAAAGGTTTGAAATGCTTTTGTTGTAAAAAGCAGAAGAGTTGTCACAATGCAAAAGTTTGTGCATGTGGTTTTGCTGACAAGAAAAGCACCTTTACATTCTCATTTTCTGGTGATACACATCTGAGGAATAGACCTTACAGAATTGTCATTCTGAAATAAAATATATCACAGTTATCTCTCCTTTCTGGAGAAATAGGATTGTGGTCGTGGTGAACTAAAAACAAAAGTAAGGCAGTGCTATAGGTACTACAAATGCATTTCAGACCTGCAATGCCTTTTGTAGCTGAAAGCTTGTGTACCTTGTCTTTCTTTGCCAGCTGTAAAAATAATTGGCTGAAGGACAGATTAGCTGTAAACTGGCATCTTCCAAAACTTAGTTTTTGTTTGATTAACAAATTACATTTGTCTCTTTTTTTAAACTTTGGGGTTTTTTTATTCCTGGGTTGGACCTGAAAAATAAATACAGAACTATGTGACATACAATAAAAAAGGAAACGTGTTGTTGTGGTTTAACCTCAGCCAGCAATCAACTACCACACAGCCACTCACTCTTCCCCTGGTGGGTGAAAGTGGGACTTCTTGTGGGTTGAGACAAGGACAGTTCATTGGGGTAAAGTGAAAGCATGAGGAGTTGCCATCATCAGGCAGGTGTGCAGCCATTCCAGGAGAGCAGGGCTCCATCCTGAGCTGATGGTCACTTGGGATGTCAGGTGCCAGAAATCCAGCGTCCCACTCTCCTCCTCCTCCTCACCCCAGCTTGTGTTGCTGAGCACAGCATCACCTGCCCTGGGGTATCCCTGTGGCCCGGTGGGATCAGCTGTCCCAGCTGGGCCATTCCAGCTCCCTGTGCTCCCCCAGCCCCTCACTGGCAGGGTGGGGTGAGAGGCAGGAAAGGCCTTGGCTCTGTGCACGCCCTGCTCAGCAATAACCAAAATATCCCCGAGTTATCAACGCTGTTTTCAGCACAAATCCAAAACACAGCCCCAGAGCAGCTCCAGCGGGAGAAATAACTGCCCCAGCCAAAGGCAGCACACCTGTCCCGTGTGTGTCCAAGCACAAAGTGTTTTCTGAGTGAAGAGCAGCCTGATGGCTGAGCACATTGGCTGAAAACTGCTAAATACCTGTGCACCATAAAGCTCATTCACTGCAGGAGGTGCTGGCTTTGTGGGTTAACAGGACTAGGTGAAGTGACCAGGATTTTTTTATCAATATCTTAATATTGTCAGTAATATTTTTATAAGAAGCTTTTATTAAATCTGCTGATTTCAGCAAAACTCTTGTTAGGGTTTCTTTTTCTGTGGAGTGGAATTTCTGATTAAGATATTGGTAAGAGTGAGATGAGATTACCCCAAGCAGGAAACAGAGTGTGGGGAGTTGCTAAGGGGTCTCTTGGTTAATTTGAACAAAGACCCTGACACTCTTCCCTTTATGACACTGACGTGTGAGGAATGCAGGCGTGAATTTTGCAGTCAGTCAATATTCAGATATTTGTGCAAAGCAGAATCTCTCTCAGTCCTTTCTGTAAGAATACCTAGTTAGAGATCCACCCAAAAGCATCTTGTTGCTTCCTGCCTGGAGCCTCCTTTGGGTCATATGAAGATGAGTATGAGCTTGAACCTGTCTCTCTCTTCCAGCTGGGAGCTTTCACACCACTAAATATTCCCTCTTTTTCTCCCTGTCCTTACCATTACCCTACATTCTCTTGGTCATGATTGAGTCTTCAGTGTTCTCCCAGTGTCAGAGAAATTTTTTTTAAGTGGTTGAATTTTGCAGAATGTAACAATGCTTCCCACCTCATTGTGACACATTTCTGTGACACTGTCATATAATTGCCTGTTATGTTTTTCCCTTGTTTCTGGGAAAGAGTACATTCTTTTTTCTTTTTGCTGATTTTTTTTAGGCTTCTCTTGAACATGCTGTATTTTTTCTTGGCGTTGAAAAATTAAAGGAATTTTCTCGGTTTAACCTACTTAGAATTTAAATAGAGGAAATCAAGAGGAACTTAACTATGGAAGTGTTTGGTGTCTAGGTGCCTTGCTCGTATTGCAGAACCCAGAGGTCTAATTTAGGCATTTAGACTTCTTGAATAAATTATGGGATAAGTTGTATGTCTGATTGCAGTAGTTACACAGACAGTATCTGCAGTATGAATAATCTAAATCAGACATCCAAACTCAAATGGACAAATGCATGTTAGAATATTAACCACTGTTAATTTGGTAGGTCAAGCCCTGTCTTGCAAAGACGAGTGTGGAAATCCTTTCTTTAAAGACCACGGTCACAATTTAATCCTTTCGTTCAAAATCATGGTGGTAGCAGTGGCTGCCTCCTTTTGATCTAAAATGTAGGGTTAGAATACAGGTCCTGGCTGCAGAATATCAATTAATTTTTTTTTTCTGACTGAGAAAGTTAAAATGCACATCCCTCACTTCCTTTGGAATGGTGAGATGATAAGCATTAAAGTTAGTTGGGAGTATTGCTATTCAGGTCTTTCTGTTCTTACGTGTTCTACCAATTAGAATAAGAAGCTGTGCTCTCTTTAATACTTTCTGTCAGGCCTACTGAATCTTTAAATATTTTATGCAAAAAGGAAAAGCTTCACCAGAGAGAGATGAAAAGAGCTGCCTGCAGCAAGGTTCCCAAAGTGAGCAGCACAGCTGTGGGTGCTCTGGATTACCCTGAGACTGCAGCACAGCTTTGGGAACCAGCACCAGGAGCTTCTCCAGCAGGGGCTGTGTTCACACCGTGGGCTGGAGGCTCACCAGTCTGCCGAGGGGTGGGAAATGACAATTTCAGTCCTGCTAGGTGGAGGCAGAGATTGAATTGTGTTCTACTACTTAGAAACGTAAATTTTGGGCTGCTGGATACAAGTCGAACTCTGTGCAGAGCCTGGTTGGTATATTGATTGACCTGTGGAAGTAATCCGGGCAGAGAAACACCTGGTCTGAGAGATTGTGTTTGCACCTGAAAGTGTCCTTTTAGGACTTCTGTTTGAGATGATCTCAAGGTGCTCAGTTCTGTCAAGAGAAAAATTTGTTGAACATGACCAGTGGGACTGGAGAACTGTTCAGAAAAATCCCTTTGTGATTTGCAGGTGTTATAATTTGTAGTGAGGCTTATAGACCAGTTTTCATTACTTGAAAAAAAACAGGGAGGGAATCCTCAAGATTCGAGATAAGAGCAATAAATTTCAAGCAAAGTACAGGTTCATCATAATTACTTTGACTTTAATTACATTGTCTGCATTAAACTGTTTCACAAAAGCACAATTGTTACTCACTCGGTGGAGTGCGGCATAATGAATCTCAGTGGTATAAAAAGGATTTTTACGTGTTTATTTCGAGATAAGACTATTTCAACAGTACTTCTCAAGTTTCCTTGAGATCTCTAGTCAGGTCTTAGACATAGCATTAAGTATCAGTGGCTGGTGTTGCATGAACTTGGAAAATATTTTGCCTTTCTAGGATGGTTGCTGATTTAAAAACGAAGTCTGAAAAATGGATGAGAAGCGAGTAAAGCTTGCCTTCTCCTTCAGGGGGAAAACGATGCTTTCTTTGAAATTATATGGAAGACAAGAAATTTTAACTGAAAAAGTAGTTTAGTTATGATACCAGCTACTAAAGAATATTCTTCTATTATTCTGAGAACCATAAAAAGATTTGGAAAGCAGAGAAAAGAACCCATTTTGCATGATGGAAAAGAGTGGGTGTCAAAAGCACAGAATAATTTTCTGTGGTGTGTTTTCCAGTTACCTTTCACATAATAAAGTTTGTTCTTGACTCAGCAGCAGTTCAGAGCGCAGTGGGAGTTATTCATAAGCTCAGCTCTAACTTTTCCTCCAACCCCACCTCTTCATTTTTCCTGGGAAACTGAATGACAGGCAGTTGCTGACCAATTGTCAGGTATCCCAAACGCCCTTGTCTTTATTTCACAGACTGATGGATATCAGTAAATCCTGTTTGTCACCGCTATTAATTTTTCTTTTCCACATCATGTATTTGAATCATGTAACAGGTTTTGGTTCAGTGACCCAAAAGTTCCGTGTTCAGGGGAAATAATTTCTGTGGGTCCGAGACAGAGTTTTTTGTCTATATCACCTGAAATGACATTTCACAGCAGATCAGATGGTAAAAATGTAAGAATTTGGTTGCGGTGATTTAGGCCATTGATGTTTATAAATAACCCAAGTTTGATTCCGAGACAACATTGAGTAGAGGAAATAATTTCATTTAATGGATGATGTGGTTGTTCAGAAGCAGCTCTTTTCTCGCCTGGGAGAAGGGAAGTGCTGAAGTAGCAGTATGTGGAGAGCCAGGTGGAAGCATGTGGGAATTTATTTGTTAGCTGGAGGAACAACACACAGCTGGCTGTGAACAAGTAGGGCTTCTCAAATACAAATGGAATTAACTCGTGTGTGGAATTGTAAAGTTATATCTAGTGGGGTTATTGTTTAATTTTAACAAAATTTGAGGACATTATCTCACTACTGTTGTTGTAGAGGCTGAAATCCTCATGTTTAATGTTACAATGTGACCCTTTTCCCTCTGCAGCATTTATCCAGTTTTCCAGAGCCGTGTTTCTTCGCTACCTGCTGAGGTTTCTTCTCTGGGTGAAATGGGACATCTGTGCTAGGTGTAGAGTTAGTGCTGAAGGCCTTGGGAGCCTTCAGAGCTGATGACGTTTTGTGGGTGATAAGTGAATCCTAGCAGCACTGGGCCCCTCTGCTTTGCCAGGACAGTGATTCTACAGTAATCCTGGGGCCTCTACTGCAGAATTGTTCTTCAGGGCAGTGAGCATTTGGGAGGGTATTGACACAAGTTGCTGGAAGCTGCTGACATTTTCCCGTTTGAAACAGTCACTCTCTCAAGTTCATACAAGTGAAAGAGTCACTCAAGCAAGAGTCTTCTAAGTGTTAAGCAACCTCTACCAGGCATAAAAGGAGGAACTTGAGCTTTCTGTAGTATAACCCAGTTCCAGTTTTTTAAAAACCCCAGTGTTGGTCTGTTGGCATTGTGGTTTCCTCTTGGTTGGTGGTTCAGTGTTGGAATCCTAGAAACTTAGAGTTTGGGGTTTTAGTGTATAGTGATACATGTGAGTTGAGATGGAAGATTTTGGGTGTTGTCTTTGTCATTCTTCTTCTTCCTTCTTTGTGGGTTTGGGTGCTTTTCTGTAATTGGGTGAAGAAGGTCCGCATTGGGTCAAAACCATAAATAATATAGGTGTCACCTCGTTATTGGGTAATTATTGCTTAAATAACCTTAGGAAGAGGTAGAAGTACTCCATTTTTACTTCGTTTTCCTCACTTGCTAGTTCAGCTCACGGCTCGTGAGCCTGTACATACTGTAAATAGATAAGATACGATAAACATTCCAAGTCCAAACTCGACATCTTCGTTTCCTGCGTTACTCATCCTGACCTTGGCAGGGAAGAAAAGAGGCCAAAACCATTGCAGATCAGAAGGTGTGATGTGGCTCATGCCGTTCTCTTTATTTCTGTAGTGGAGGGAATCCCCTGATTCTCTTTCTCTGTCCTTGCAGCACATGCAGATGACGATCCAGGCGCTGCAGGACGAGCTGCGCATCCAGCGGGACCTGAACCAGCTGTTCCAGCAGGACAGCAGCAGCAGGAGCAGCGAGCCCGTGGTGGCCGAGCTGACCGAGGAGAACTTCCAGCGCCTGCACGCCGAGCACGAGCGCCAGGCCAAGGAGCTCTTCCTGCTGAGGAAGACCCTGGAGGAGATGGAGCTGCGCAT
>VZDJ01000015.1:2534113-2734963 GCA_008694505.1 Cyanoderma ruficeps | reverse complement strand
AGCTGCTGGAGATGCTGCAGAGCAAAGGGCTGTCAGCAAAGGCCACCGAGGAGGACCACGAGCGGACACGGCGCCTGGCTGAGGCGGAGATGCACGTGCACCACTTGGAAAGCCTTCTGGAGCAGAAGGAGAAAGAAAACAACATGCTGAGAGAGGTGAGTGACTCCAATCTTAAACTCCTCTCTGTCTCCTGTCCATTTCACAGATGTAAGGAGACAATCTTCCATCTTTATAAGCTGTTTTTTACGCTAGACAGAATTTGTGCCTATTTTAAAACTTCTTTATGGCTTCCTTGCATGTACCTTTTAGGGTTTTGTGCTGTGGGCCCCACTTCCCCTGTAGTCTCCATAGGAAGCTCTGGAGGTGAATTGTCCCAAAGCCTGTAAAATGAATTCTTCTGTTCTGTTGTAGTTAGAGGGAAAGCAGCTACCTGTATTTAGGTGAGAGCAGAGAGAGGAATCTTTGCAAGAGTAATGGATGATTGCTCCACAGTTTCTATGGAAACAGCCGTCTTGCTGCGAAGGGTATTTGATAAAACTATTAGCTGCCCTGGATGCACAGCCATAGAAAAGATTTCTTAAAGGGACACTGCTGCACACATAGTAACCCCTTCTCACCATCCATCTGAAAACAGAAAAACTATTGTTATGTCTGCATGGTACCTTAAAAGAGTACAATGACAGGCATTCTTCACTATTAATCATTTTAAACTAATTATAACCAAATTCGGTCTATATAGAATACAAATATTTTAGTGAAACGAAGGAAAATAAATGAAAATGAGCTATTGTGTAGCCAGTGTCGTTACATTTTTTGATATAACTAAATGCATTTCCCTCTTGTCAACCAGCCTCCTAAAGTAATGGAATATTAACTCCTAAAGGCTGGTAATTCAGCATGGATTGTGTGGATGCACAGATAAATGTGTGTACACAGGGACTCGCCAGTGCTAAGATTCTGTGTACAGATGATTTTACATCTGTCGACTGAAGGCACGAATTGATGGCTCTCCATGTGTGTGCACCATGTGTATCAACCTACTGACCTGTTCTGCACACTGGTGTCTGTCTCATGGTTCAGCAGTTTTTGGAGAGCTCTACGTGTACACAAGATTTAAGGCCCCTCTCTAAGAAGTCAAGAAAGCAAGGCCTGGAAGGGTTCTTTGAGATGGGTGTATGCAGCACAGAAATACTTCTTAATACCTCTTATTCATATGTTTTCCAGGGCCTGACCCATAGTGCTTGTGCTCCTGCAAGCATTTATATAAGGAAGCTGGAGCCCATTGCATTTCTGAGCCAGATTTAGGCCAGATTTATTTTTTTAGAGCAGTAATCTCTTGAGTGTCTGGAGTGAACATAATATGATTCCAGAGTTTCTGCACTACAGTTTTTCCTTTATTTAGCAACCAATGATAATTCTGTTCCAATTCTTGTAACTATTTCAGGAAGGGCCTCAAATGGCTTCCATTTGTTTCTGCTCTAAGTCCAGCAACAGAAATGAGAAGCTGGCAGGAGCTGTGCAATTTTTGAGGAATGTGGTCGTGTTTGTTCCTGCTGCTGATGAGTAGATGTTATGTAGATAAGAATTCGTGTTTCATTCACACATATTTGGAAATCAGTGGTTATTTAAATCCTGTCTTTGTGGTAAAAGACTTCTCAGAGGAGGTAGAGATGACCTACTGACTTGAAAGTGCAGATGCCATTTATCAAATGTTTTAAAATTAATTACTTCTTGCTGCTTACCCACCCTGATTCTTTGAGAAATGTAAGCTGGGTGTAATGTCATTTTTAGCCCAAACCATGGATATGACTGTGGGATCCAGGTGTGAAGCTGAGCACCCTCATAGCCTTGGAAACATGGTGCAGTGTATCTCCTTATGGAACTGGGTGACAGCAGCAGTGGTTTTGTTGGTAGCCATGTGTTGTCCTTGAGCTCTGAGCAAGGCTGAGCTGAGTGACCTCAGACTCACCTGCACCCAGCTCAGTCTCATGCCTGGGGCTCTGGCAGGCTGCAGAAAATCAGAGGAACTTGCAGCTGAGTGCATCTGACTGCCCGAGCATCCACATGCTCTGCAGGATGTGCTTCACAGTTACTATCCCTGTTTCACACGTGGAAGTTCTCTCTCCTAGGTGTGTCACCAGTCAGGTGTGTCACCTGTTAGATGTGTCACCTGTTGGGTGTGTCACCTGTCAGGTGTGTCTGCACCACCCTCCTCAGCTGACCTTCTGTTATATCCATCTGTATTTCCATAGCTGGTTATGCCCTTTGTTAGTTTAGGGTTGGTTTAGCCCTTTGCTGCCCCAGAATACTGATGGAATTTTTGAGGTGCCTTGAAGAAATGACTCTGTGTTCTTGCTGGTTCTGTATCAGGCATTCCCAGTGTCTGGACAGGCTAAACTCTTCTCTAAATGCTGCTGTCAAAGGAAGCATTAGTGTCTCTGAGGGATTCACAAGAGTTTGGGAGGTCAGGTCATATTTCATGTCCTAACACATTAGAAAATGTTAATAGCAGTCTTGACCATCTTAGCAAAAGAAGTTCTGAGATGTCAGAATCCACTAGTACTGTTTGTGACTCTGCAAGGGTGTTAGATTTATGATGGAATATTTGCTGGAAATAATACTAAAGATCTACATCTTGAAGCAAAAGGGCATCCCTCAGTTTTCCTACTTTGAAACCTCCGTGCGATTCAAAGTGTGATGTTGAGACTGAAGGCAGACAGTACAGTTACAGTGACCAGCACTATGACCTTGAGAATTAAATGGGAATTAATAGATTTCTTCGGGTTTTGCCATTCCTGTCATTGTACTAAAGATTGCACCAATTTCCTAAGGAAAACAAGTTCTAAGAGAGGTCAGAGTTGTGGTTCTGATAAGATTATAACTGTGTGCCACTCACAGTTTTAGGTTGTTATGTCCATTCCACGATCTCCCTTTTCCTAGGCTGAAAAATCCAGTGCTGCTCAATTGTTCCTCATATAAAAGACAGCACATGTTTTGATCATATCCCAGGCTACTGTCTCCCAAATCCAGATTATGAAATGGATTCTCCTGCAGCTGCTGAGAGGTATCTCCATAAGCAATTTGACTCTCTCGGGCTTTTTCCAATTGCCCTGACTTCTGAGGATGTCATGAAATTACTCCTGTAAGTCCATGGGGAAGTTGCTATATCCAGCATAGGATGTATTCAGCAGCTGGTGCAGAGGATATTCTCTCATTAACACAAATAACTAAAACTCTGATGTCTCATTGAACATCAGAATGCCCTGACTTCAGCAGATAGCAGTGTGGCTGCATCACATTCCTCTGCCCTGGAAAACAAGCTTGGGCTTCAGAGCTTATCAAAAGGTGGCTGCTATTTCGAACACCCCTTCTTCAGTCCTAGTGACAATTATTGGTGTTGGTATTCTAGACTTAACTTTCAAAAACAAAATTATTTTCATACCAGGAAGAAATACTTGATTAAGTGCAGCAGCTGGACTACAGCTTCCAGAATAGCTCCCAAGTTGCATTGACTGCTGCCTCTTTGTTCCAGACTTGCCTGTTGCAGGATTATCAGTGGTGGTGCATAACTCCAAAGATAACCAAGCTTGCTGTGCTCCTCCTGACAGCCTCCCTGCTCCCCACTCCCCAAAGGGCTGCATGCACCGATCAGGAATGGACTTTTCTCAGCTACACAGATTAGCAGCCCAAATATCAGTGCAATTAATGAAGAATATCGTGTGGCTGCATCCAGAGCTGGTGTTCCAAACCCCTGGAGCACACCAGGCAGGCTGTGATTTGTAAGGACAGTCCAACAGGGACTGTGAGTGTAGATGGCTGAGCACGACCATTTCTTTGGAAGCAGAAGGAAGGCTGTTTATCCTGAAGGCTTTTTTCTTCAGAAGGCAGTTCTAGAGTCAAGGCTTGCATGTTACAGTAGTGTGGAATGAGGGAAGAGCTGACAGGAGCTTTATACTTTGTGTCCAGAAACTGTTCGGTAGTAAAGTACAGTTTTGACTTCAATTTTTTGGGTTTTTTTTAATAATTGGCCCCATTCAAACGAGATGGACTTTTATTCCAGCTGAGTACAAAACTGGATAAAGGAGTTAGGGATGGAGTGCTTAACAAATAAAGGGAGGTTCTGTGTGTAAAACAGACACTGAAATGGTGGTTCATGAGGGCACGCATTCACTATGAGTTAAGGAAAGAGGCTGTGGCAGAAAAGCTATTATGTCTTTCCTTTCTGAGTGTTTGTTGAAATGCCAACCCCACAAAGTGCTGTTGGTGAGCTGCATCACCGTTCTCTAGGATGGCCTTACTGCAAAGAGCCCTCTGAGGCTGCTGGGATGGAGCAGTGCCCACGTTCCCCTAGGAATGAGCCCTGGCTGGTGTGAGCATCCCCATCTCCCTGGCAGAGCAGCAGGCAGCACAGCGGGGATCACACAGGTGGATTTAACCTGAGATCGGCCAAACTTCCCCCTGTGGTGCCCCAGGAGCCACCTTTGTGGCTGTTTGGATGGGACAGTGCCCACAGTACCCTGGGAACGAGCCCTGGATGCTCTGTTGCTCTGTGTCCCGTGGGCAGAGCAGCAGGCAGGTTCACCAAGGATCACACAGGGGGATTTAACCTGAGATGAGCCAAATTTCACCCTGTGGTGGCCCAAGAGGCACCTTTGTGGCTGTCTGTGGCTGTTTGGATGGGACAGTGCCCACAGTACCCTGGGAATGAGCCCCGGATGCTCTGTTGCTCTGTGTCCCGTGGGCAGAGCAGCAGGCAGAGCAGCAGGCAGCTCACCAGGGATCACACAGGTGGATTTTGTGGCTGTCTGTGGCTGTTTGGATCAAACAGTGCCCACAGTACCCTGGGAATGAGCCCTGGATGCTCTGTTGCTGTGTCCCGTGGGCAGAGCTCTGGCAGAGCAGCAGGCAGCTCACCAGGGATCACACAGGTGGATTTAACCTGAGATGAGCCAAATTTCCCCCTGTGGTGGCCCAGGAGCAGCAGCAAGGGGCTCAGTGAGGAGGAGGGAGGTGGCACCTGCTGTCCCAGCCCTGCTGAGCTGTGCTGGGGCTGCTTTCCCTTGTCTGACCACGTTTTAATGAGCTCTGACAAGTTTCGCAAACAAATTATTTCTCCGTGGGTGTGTTAAAATTCTTCCCCTTTTCTGCTCCAGGCTCAGAGGAGGATTTAGAAATTTTAATTGGAGCAATTAGAGTTAACTCAAGGAACACTTTTGTCCTGTGCCAAGATTTTGCAACATAAATAAGATACTTCAAGAGAGAAGTTCTGTTTGCAGGAGTAGGTAGTTTCAGTAACTGGAACTCTTAGTCCCATCATACTGGGGGATATCTTTCTGATGAGGTAAAAAATGAAGTTTTTGCTTTTTTATTGCAGCTTCATGCTTTTGACCTTCTAGAAGCAAATGGCAAAGGGAGGAGTGATTTAAATCAAGATAATTTAAATAATTATGTCTTTATTAGCATTGCTTGTTTGGTCTTCAGGTAGTTTTAAAACATACAGAGGTTTTGTATGTCAAAATTTGAGAAAACAGGTTATGGCAACTTGAAAGCATGCATAATGTGTTTTTTATGCATTTGGATTTTTTTAAATACCATTTTTGACTGGAATATTCTATATGTTACCTTAGGTAAGAATGACAGTTAAAGATGTTGAAACATATGAAATTATTTCCATCTTTCCTCAGTGCAGAGGTTGGTAGCTTCATAATTCTTCAAAAGTCAAAAAATCAGGTTGGCAAATAATGTGTTTGTGTTCTGTTTCTAAAACAACTTATTCTAGCATGGCAAATTCCTGATTTTTGTACAGTAGTTAAACAATGTGTGGGATTAAGTAAATGGAAGAGAGCAGAACTCCAGTCATCTGTCAGGATGTTTTTTCTTTAATTATTTTCTTTATTATAATTATGGTCTCATCAATGTGAAATAATTAATAAAATTTCAGGAGGTTTCTCCATACGCTTTTTCTGTCATGGGGCGTAAATTATTTAATTCTTGTACTTACTTCAAAACATTTTTTTTCTGTATGATTGAGTTAGTCTTCAACATACAGGAGAATTTCTTCCTATTTCATTTTAGCACTTCCATCCCCTTCAGACAGGATTCTAAAAACTATGTGAAACAATGCATAAATCTGTCTGGGGATTAGAGATTTAAAATGCTTAAACTTCAATGCCTTTTGAATTTCTGTTATTTTAGAAGATTTTCTTTGTCAGTACATGTTAGATGATTGGCTTTGTTTACAAATTACGTCTTAGGTTTG
Organism: Cyanoderma ruficeps; assembly: GCA_008694505.1. NCBI lineage: Eukaryota > Metazoa > Chordata > Aves > Passeriformes > Timaliidae > Cyanoderma > Cyanoderma ruficeps. Next base: position 2,728,704 of record VZDJ01000015.1, on the reverse strand, counting down.
CTTTCCTTGGAGATGGTCACGTTATCCTGCACTTTTCTGCAGTGGAAGTGAAATTTTTTGAAGTTTGTTTCTACAAATGTCAAACTTTGTAGTGGAAGGAAAAAACCTAAAAATACCCTGAGCAAGTTGGAAGCTAATTGAAGTACAAAATGGGTGCTTTAGCACCTTAAATATGAGGAAAGAAAAAATTAATAACAGCACATATGTAAATGAAGTTCTGCAAGATTAAGATTTTAATTTTTAATTGACTTTTCTTCAGCTTTTTTATTCACACTTCAGTACTCAGATTTCAACACAATTACTTGCTACTTACAGCTAATTGGATGGTTTGAATTAGTTCTCTTCTTACCTTGCTTTTACTCTAATGCCAAAATTTTGAGGGATTTTGCTTTTGTTTCCTGCTGATTGAAATACTGAGACGAGCAGGAAGCTGAGCTTTAATTTTCACTTTAGGTGATGCCTTTGTTAACAAACTTAAGTGTCCTAATATCTGAGGTTTTAATTGGATTTAGAAATAATCGTCTCAATGGATTAATACAATTGCAGAACAGAGATGGGTTTCTCTAGCCAGGGGTAAGTGAGCTTCAAAGCAGTTGGCACCTCGTGATCAATGTGTGTGCAATTGCCAGCACATCTTTCCCAGTTATGCTCTTTATGAATACAGTCATTTGTTTTTTGCAGGGAATTATGTTGATTGGGTTTGCAAATGCAGGAAATGACAAGTGGAAAATGCAGAAATAATTTCTGAAGGAACTACCATGATTGCTGCTTCCAGACTTGTATAACTGGATCATTTTGGTAGCAGAAACTCCAATAGCAATGAAATAAATTCTACAGGACTTTTTTCGGTTCATTTTAACATCTTGCTGAAATAGATGTTAAAATTACTGGTATGGAGCACTTTTGGAAAAAAACATGCATAAAAAATCCTGAAACTAAACAATTGTGGTACTACCCAGTCACCTCCTGGCACCAGGTAGTAAAGATATTTATATAAATGAGTCATGCAGATTAAAGGGCTCTCCCACAGGTTATTTCATGCAACCTTCTGCTCAAAGCAGCAATTTGGAGCAGTGGGGATTCCACGGCCTCTCTGGGCACCTGCTCCAGCATTTGGTTGTTTTGCTGGTAAAACCTTCTTCATATTAGCAGGTCTAAATTATCAGTGCTGCAAATTCTGCCTGTTGCCTATCATCCTTCCACTTCTGAGAAGACTTTTGTTTCCTTCATCTCTAGAACTCCAGTTAGCTCTAGAAGACATGGAGTTTCTCCCCAAGCCTTTTCCTTTCAGCTGCACAAACACTTTTGTGTCCCTCCTGCTCCTACAGCCCTGGGGCAGCTGGGCTGCTCTGGGGGTGTCTGGGTTTGGAAAGGCAGGTGTCTGCCAGGGAAAGCTGGAGCTTCCCTTGGAATGGAGAATGTAAACCCCCTCCCTCTAAATTATTATAGTTTTGCAATTAAGGGGCTTTCAGGCAAAGATACAGGAATAGGAGTAACAGTTCTTTACTAAAAATTATAAATGCAGTAGTACAAAAAAACAAATACAAAAAATCCTAGAAATCCTGACAGAGTCAGAATATGACCTGACACTCTTGGTCAGGGTGTTGGGACTTCTGGTTACATATTACAACCTTAGAGTGGAGTTTTTCCACATCAAGGGCACATGGCTTGATCCAGTTCATGTCTTCCCCAGATTCCATCAATCTGTGAGCTGCTGGGAGTGCTGCCTGTCCCGTGGCTCAGATCATTAATGAAGGCACTAATGAGGGCTGGTCCTCACAGCCCAGCCCATTTTCCTCCTGCTTTAGCCACTCACCCAGCCTGTGCCTCACAGGTCTGCCTGCAGGGATGTTTGGTGGCCTTGGGACAGGGAACACCCATTGCTCCCCATTAGCCACACAGGCAGGGAGAGGAAAATCAAGTTGGTCAGCTCTGATTTGTCCTTCTACACAACTAAAGATCTATTTTATCTTCTAGAGCTACTAAAGTATTTTTGGAATTAACAATGATCATTGAGCTGATGGATGCTCCTGGAATTTTCCTTTGATTGTAAAGTTTGCATTTCGTTGTAATTAATTGGAACTAGGTTGCTAAAATCTAGGTAGGCAGAACAGCCATCTGAGAGGTTAAACGTTAAGTACAGAAGATATGTAACATTCATTTAGTAAGACCTGGAGGGTAAGGTTGGAGAGTAAAACCAGTTTTTAGTCAAAACTGCCCAGTCCAATGAGTGATGCAAAGATCCAGCACAGGACATCACAATTTCTTACTCAAAGATATGGATTGTACAGTTAAGATTTTAAAAAGTCAGAATCATGACTGGACTTCTAATGACACAGGATGTTTTTTGGCAATTTTTTAAAAAAAGACATTAATATATGAAAATGGCACGTTTTTGTTACTCTCTGTGTGGAACGTGCTGCCTGATAATGCAGGTTTGGCAGGAGATGGAAGGCACGTCCTTTATTGCTTTGGAAACTGCTTGTCTTGTGGCTACTGAGAGACAAGTTGCTGGATTTTTAAGTAAATAGCCCACCCCACTATAAAAACACTGCTGCTTGGAACTGCTCCTTCCCATTTGTTCTAAATCCCGTGCAAAATCAGACACAGGAGCAGCCCAGGGATGACAAGGGATGGGATGGCCCATCCCAGGTTATGAAGGAAGAAGGGGTTTGCAGTAAATTTAACCCTCATTATTATGCACGTGTGTATAATTGACACTGGCAATACTGCTCAGTACTGGGGACTCCTTCGACTCTAACATATATTCTCTAATCTGGAATTATTCTCAAAAACCACCCTGGACTTTGTAACTATTTATGGTGTGTTAAAATCATTTCATCACAGCTGTTCTTTACATTCAGTGCTCTCAGTGTGTTTGATCAGCTGTTCCATGTAATTCTGCTGACCAGAGGATGAGGAGTGTTGTTCCTCACAGGGGCACTGTGCTGCCCTACTGAACTACCTGGTATATGCAGTAATGATGCACACCTTTAGTTCGTTTCTTTTTCTGTGGTAGATTTCTTTGAAAAGGAAGATAAATACCCTTAATTAAAAATTAAGAGTTAATAATGAAATATAAACCCCAACTCTGGAGAAGGCTCCCACCTTGTTTAGAACTTCTGACTGTTTCTGGCCTTCAGTTTCTAGTTATTGAATCTTAAAAGATTTTTTTGGACAGAACAACCCATTTTGGGTTTTTGTTGCCTGTGAATGTGTTTCAGAGTTGTAATCACTTTGCACCATAATTTTGTTCTTCCTTTTTGCTATCACTTTTAAGTGAAGGAGTCACTGAACACATGAAAGCAATGAAAATATAAAAGAGGTTTATATGAGTCACCCCTTGTTATAATAATTGAATTTGCACTTAAAGGTGCGAAGATGCTACATTTTACTAACCTGTGGGGAAACAATAACAGTTCCATAAGAAAGTTGTCAATGTGTGAAAGTAAAGGAAAAATCCTGTGTTACTTTATCAGAATGAATAACCAAGGAACGAAGGACTGGGTTTCAGTTTTTCTGATCCTGATGTTTGTGTGTGGCCCTGTGTTCTTAACTATGACACAAAATCCTGTTTTACGGGTTCAAATCTTCACTCTCACCCACCTGTGGGGTGTGTGTTCCCAGCAGAATCCAAACACACCAGAGCTAGGATCCATCAGTACATTAGGACGTGGATGCAGCTGAATTTCCTACTTCAGGAGGGGTCTGTGCTCTGCTTCCCTTCAGCAATCTGTGCTCCAGAGAGGCTGGGGCTGCCTGCAGCTTTTTTCTCAGGCCCTTCAGGATCCGAGGCACGGCGCCAAAGCAAAGCCCTTCCTGCGCAGTCAGGACTTGGGAGGTGTTGTTTTTCAGCAGGTTGTGTCGTCCAAGTCACGGTGGCATTGCTGAGGGTGATGGAAGTAGGACATTTCCTGTGCTGGGGTGCAGAGCCTCACGTCAGACAGGGGAGCTGCAGGCGTCGCTCAGGAAGGAGCTTGGAGGGATTTTCTCTTTGGGAAAACCCTGAGCTGTGGTGGAAGCAGACGCTGGTGTGTCAGCATCCCTTTCCAGACCTGTATCCCACCCATCCCAATTCCACAGCAGAAGCTGATTTTATATTCTCAGGTCAGAAACAGTATCTCCGCACTAGTGGAAATTACCTAATTGCTAAAATAAAAATAATAGTGTCCAAAACAGATTTATGGATGTTAATTTTTGCCTTCTTATGCTTTATTTTCTCAGTTGCTAAAAGCTCACAAGGGTTTGTTTTAATTTCTTTGAGTAAATCCATTTTGGGAATGTAGGTTCAGGTAAGTAGAATAATAATGGTGTTGCTCCATTCTTGTATGTGGTTCCAGTAACATTTGTGCAGAGGCTTTCAAGTTTTCTCTTGACTCTAGGAGAAACAAATATATTTAGAGAGGTTTTCAGGTTTATTTTTTCAGGAGGATTTTTTTTTATTTCAGAGTATTCCACTGTATGCTGCAAACACACTTGTGAAAACAGCTTCTCAGAAAATACACAAATATAATATTTAAAACCAGAGACACCTTCTATTGGATTTTCTTGTTATTACCATTCTCAGGCATCAACTTATGCAAATGCTCTGATGCCAGACTTATGCAAGATTCTTGTGGCCCTTGTCATGTCTCAGCACATTTCAGTCTTGCTCACTCAGAGCTGTGTGAGAGTGTCACAAAGCAGTGTTTTCAGTATTTTTGAAAATCACTGTGCAGCTCTACCTTTTTCATTGAATGAATCAGTCATGTGGAGATAGTTGCATGGGTGACTGCCGTACAGAATTTTAACTCCTCACCCATGTCTGTTGAAAATACAGATTTGTGGGTGGCTCTTGGGATTTGTCGTTCAGGTGTTTGAGGGGATGGATGGATAAACTGTGTGTGTGCACATAATCCATTGTGAGGTTAACAGGCACCACAGTTTGTGCTTTGTGGGCACCAAAGTGTTTTTCTGGCATATAAGGTCACCATTCTAACAGAATCCACATTGCTGCAGTTAACGTCACAGGGTGCTGGAAGGACAATTCTGTTTGAAGACAAAGAGTGAAAAAGAGTGTTAATAGTTTCTATATTGTTTCTCCTCTTTTTACACCTGTTGGCTTGCAACCCCAGCTTTATATGACAGAAGGAGTTGTTTCAGCTTTCTGTAATTTTATCCCTTAGCTAGCAGTTTGGAGCGTGATATTTCTGAATTGACATCGACAGAAATATCCCATGGATTTGTATTCTCCTGCCTGCATCCCCTGAGCCTCCACAGCAATGTGCTGTACAGGGATGTATTTCTAGGTGTGCTCAAGGCCAAGAGCCTTCAGGCAGATTTTCATCCTGTATGGTTGAATGTTGCCACTCTGGGGTAAAAAATGCTGGGAAAAGAGAGTTAAGAACAGCTGCACCTTACGACTTGTTGAAACAGAAACCAGTGTTGGTGTTTCCAGCAAGCCTCTAGTCCAGTGCGTTATGTGTGTGTCTTCCATGAGACACCATCAGCAGTCCAGAGTAGTTTAGCAGGCAGGTGACAGAGCTTTGTAGTAAACCCAGCTGTCATTTGAAGGGTATTTTCAGTGGGAGGGTAGGCCAAGGTGCAGTTTGTGCTGTGCCTTTGTAACGGAGGCCGGGATTCTGTTTAACGAGCTCTTGGCAATCCTTTCTGTGATATGAGAAGTGATAAAATGTGTGAGCTGGCAGCATCAGAAAGCAGCATTGAGTTCTGCTCTGTGTTAGAAAGAGAAGGTTATGGTGATGGTGTTTGTACTGGGGCCCTGGCATTGGTGTAACTCCTGCTTTCATTCCTGCTCTCCAGGAAATCCATCGGCGCTTTGACAGCGCTCCCGACACGGCCAAGACAAAAGCTCTCCAGACTGTCATTGAGATGAAGGTAATGCTTCTGCAGTGGGATTTGTTCTCTGCAAAATGGGTTTTCACGTGAAACGTGACTCCACCTTTGCTTCTGTTGGTCTTGTAATGTGAAATAAGTATACTTTTTATACTGTTCTGTTATCTGTTTTTATTTTATTTGTTCCTGTTGATCACTGAAGAGACAGGCACAGTAGAAACCTGTCTTCTGTCTGCCTGCAGCAGCACATGCAGATTTCTTACAGTTAACCCAAAGTTCATTATATTACAAGAATGGCAATGATAGATTAATATGAAAGATTTCTGAGATTTTATGATGTGGGTTCTTCTCTTTCCATGCTATCAGCGTTTGAAATACGGCTTTACATTCTGTGTATCAACAAAGGAGCAAACTCGACACCCACTTAAAGAATGGGCCACATATAGAAATATGTCTGTGTGCCATCATAAAGCAGCTTTTCTAGATGAATTTGTGATTGAATTCTTAAGCCATTAGCTTAAGTGTTTAATGGACTGCTGGCAATTGGCCAGGAGCTCAGGAGCCGCAATCAAGTGTGTGGTTTACACGGCTTTATGCCATCATATTTCATCTTGTATTGCTCATAAAGTACATCAGACAGGGTTTGGACAAATAGAGTTGAACAATTGGAAACTGTCTTTGCAAGCTGTTCTTTTCCATTTGGTATCCCTCCTTTTTATTTTATTTTCCTTCCTTTTTTCTCCTGCAACTTTTTCCATTCTGTGTCAGTGTTTTCCTTATTTACATCCCATCTTTCTACTCTGAAGCCTGTCATTCGCTGTCAGTCTTTTATTAGTCATCTTTGTGGTCCATAGTAATGGAAACTAATTGACCATCTGGTAACATTAAGTGTCTTTACTATCAAAAGAGAAGCACAGGGGCATTTCTGGGAAATGATGTGAGCCCTGAAACTAAATACTGTTGTCAATTTTAACATATCACTTCACCTTACTACCTCTGTATTTTTGTTGCAAAAATCTGCTTTATCAATTTTTAACTCAAGCATCAAACATTAAGATCTTGATAATGATGCTTTTTAAAATCTTGTGAATGAACACCTCTGTATGTAAAAATCAGCTTTTTGTTCATTGCTTACCGGACAAAGAAAAAGTTAGAAAGGTTTTGTTTATGCAAGTCTGTAGTTTAGTTTTAGATCAGGTCTGTCTTTCAGGAAGGACTAAATATTTTGGGGAAATGAGATAAGAAAAAATAGCCTGCTTTAAGGGATTATAGTTCCAAAATATATCCATGATGATGAGTATGCCTGAAGCTCTGTGTGCTCTGAGAGTCTGTTCTTGCTGCTCCTAACAGAAAAGGCTTCTAAAGGAGCAGCAAACCAGGTAGATGGATGAATACCTCTGATCACCCTGTAAGAGGAGGAGGATAATGATAGATTGACTTTGTTTTTCCAGATGGTTGTTTTTAACCCACTGAAACGTTTGGTACATTGTACATATGAGCCAGAATCCTTTACTGCTTTATCCAATCAAAAATAGATTGTTGCACATTTTCCTTGCTTCTGGTGCTTTGCTGTTCCCCATTTGTGACCCCACTTAAATTAACTGGTGGCACAAACCCAATTCTTTGCCATTCTTGAAGTCACATTTTGCTGTTTATTCAATTCGAATTAAATGTCTCTGTTTTGTGCTGGCTTTGAAAAGGCAACTTTTCTTCATGCTCCTTTATTTATTCATCCTTCATGGTGTTCCTGCCCTGAACTATGTTTTCTTTCAGTACTGAACTCTTGCTTTCCTTGAAAGGTAAAAAATAAATGAAAAAATGAGTATCTGAGCACTCAAATGTAAAGAGTTGAACGCTGATTCCTCTAAGAACTTCCAAAGTAAATTTCAAGGGCAGGTCATTTCTTGGACCTGTATCTCCTTTTGTTTTGCTACAGCAGTGCATTAATAAATCACCTAACTGTGTCTTCACCCACCTTCTCCAATCCCTTCAGGATTCCAAGATTTCTTCCATGGAGCGTGGCCTGCGGGATTTGGAGGAGGAGATTCAGATGCTGAAGTCCAACGGGGCCCTGAGCACGGAGGAGCGTGAGGAGGAGATGAAGCAGATGGAGGTGTACCGCAGCCATTCCAAATTCATGAAAAACAAGGTACTGAGACAGCAGGGGACGGCCCCGCGTTCAGCTGAGCTCAGTGAACAGAGGAGGGAAATGTTCCTGCTTTGGCTGGGAGGTGTGGTCTGGGTTCCCAGCTAATGCTGGGAAACAGAATTCATTTAATACCTGTCATGAAGCCACTAAAATAACTTAAAAATGTTTAAGAACATTTTAAATTCCAATTTGAAAATATTATAATGGTGTTTCAGTAAGATCAGTAGCCCAAGTTCTCCTTTTATTGTCACATCTGATTTTCTTTCCTTTCTTCTGTGTTTATTTTTAGATCATTGCTAATCCATTATTGGTTTTATTTGGTCTAAAGTCTTTCCAGAGGTAGTTTGTTGACAAAAGGATATTTCTTTTTACAGCTGTTGTTGTGTATTTGGCCTTTTCATTATGTAAAAGCTGAGAAGAGTGTGAACTGTCACAGTGATAGTTTTCCATTCCACTCTCCTTCCAGCAGTGGGGTCAGCATGACAGTAGAGTGTCCAACACTACTGACAGGAATTATTTCTGTTGTGTGGAATACAGGACAAATAGAGCAGTGAGAGGTGTTGGTCCTCAGGTGTAAAGACAGACACTGGCTATTGAATTGTCTGTAGGCAAAAGTCAGTCCATTCTTTGTTTCTCAGTCTTTTAGTGGCTCCTAACATTCTTTAGTGAAGGTTCAGGCCCTCTTGTCCAGTAAATTTTAGTCTGTTGTGAGCGGTCCTGCCTTTCTGAATTAGCTGATGTGTCCTCCCTGCAAGCAGTGTAGGAGCCCTGGAAGGGAGGTTGGAAATGGCTCTGCTGGTGCTGAGCAATTGTAACCCACTGCATTTGTCCTACTTGAGATTATTGGGCAGGGCAAGAATGCTGGATGACGTGTCTTGGAGGGAGCAGCATTCCTTGCCCCAAAGGAGATCCATGTGCTACGTGTGTGTTCCTTCCTCTTGCCTCACACCAACTCACTGAAACACCTCCAGAGAAATCCCTCTGTTCTGCTTTTGCTCTTTGTCCCACTGGGTTGCTTCTAGGAACTGAAGGAATTCAGTTCCTTAAATTTTATTAAATGCTTAATAAAATCCCACTGGATTGCTTCTAGGAATCATTTGAACTGGTTCCCTGCTCAAATTCAGAGTGGGGGAGGAGATTAGAGCACCACTTCCTTCCATCTTTTCTTCTCTCTTTCCTTCTTTCATGGTTAGCAGCTCTTCAGTTTCCCCTTGTCCTCTCCCTCTGTGGATCTGCAGATCTGTTCAGCTACTTGTTTCCTGGCCCTCTTCTGTCTCCTGCTCTGCTCACTTATTTTCCTGCAGAAATTTTGTTCCTTTTTGGTACGTTTGCTCATGACTCATGGCCATCTCCAACCCTGACGTCTTGCTGTCCTACCTTGTTCTGTAATTGCACAACGTCGATATTTTCAGCGTTGTGTTTTATAAGGAATTTGTGGCTGTAGCTTGACAAATAAGATGATTTCTCTTAGGCTGAAGTGTGTCCTTTTTCCTGTTGTAATTTCCTTATGAACTGCAGTTTCAAAGCTGTTGGGAGAAGTGCCACATACTTGACATATGTAAACGTAACCGTAAGTATATATCTTCTGTTTCATAATCAAATTCTTGTCTGGCAGCCTGGATGAAATTACACAGACATGAAACTTTTGAGAAGACTGAATGAAGAATGGAAGAGAAAATGGGTGGCCAGTGTTGATCCTTCTGTTCAGTTCTGTGTCACTTGCAGTTTCTTGGACTGAAACGGGCTGACTGGAAGCTGACAAATGATAAATATTTAAAAGCATAACAATGTCGTGACAGGTAGAGCAACTGAAGGAAGAGCTAAGTGCCAAAGAGGCTCAAGGGGAGGACCTGAAAAAAAGAGTGGCTGGTCTCCAGAGCGAGGTCTCTGCAGTAAGATCTCTCTTTTGTGTGCAGTGGCCATTCACTGGGGCTTGCTGGCTCTTCTGCCTTTCTTCTCTTACCTCCTTCATCACCTGATTTAACAAGTAGAACTAACAGCCTGCTCAGCCTGGTCGCTGCCTTTTTGTTCACATGGTTTGGGTGTCCGTAAATAACATCTGTATTTGTTTTGTTGCTAGTTTTTAATGGTATGAGCTGTTTGAGCAATAACCTACTCTCCTGTACTGAAGCAGATTTTCAGAAGCATTCAGCACCCTTTTTGGGGACAGGCTTTCAAAGAGATTTCCTAGAAAGAAAAACTTATTTGAAAAGTTGTGTTGAACCCTCTTGACATTGTTTCCCAAAAAATAACGAAATCTGGATGCTGAACGCTTTTAAAACTGCTCCATTCTAGCAGCATGAATTCAGGTTCTTCTTTTGCTGTGAAGTCAGAGTTTCGCTCAGAAGAGTGGAATCAAGAAGAGGGATGTGAGCACTCGATGCTGCCTTTACTTGTCCTGCAGTGGGGCTGCTGTGTGCTGGGGTCTCTGAAGAGCTCTGGCACTGTGGCCGTGCAGCTCTGAAACGGGAGACGAGCACCTTCCTGCAGTGAGATGTGAACATCTCTTCTGGGACGAGCCCGAAAACAACCTGTCTGTTTGAGAAAGTTCTCCTCTGATTCAGGCTACCTGCTAATTGAAAAAGTTTGTGTCATCTGAGGTGTTTTAGGGAGGCTGTTCAGTTTGGACCCTCTAGGAAAGATAAGCAGCAGTGAAGGATTCAGCTCCTGCAGCAGTTCTGTGCCTGGCACTGTTGTGGGCTGCTGGCAGCAGGAGTTGTGCTGCTGACATCAGGACCTGGCTGGTGAAGGGAAATAGGGGCAGAATCATCCTCTGTGCATATTTGCTTTTAGTAAAATGTGAAAAAAAACCCCCAGCAGGTTTGATTCAAGTAAACAGTGGACTATGGAGTAGTTCCATGAATTCTTACATACCTTCTCATTGCTCCTGTTAATAAAATGAGTTTGAGAGGTTTTTTGAGAGGCCTGTCCTCTTCCTTTCTCATTCCCTCATGTACGCTGTTTCACTGGAACACAGGAGTCCCTGGTTACATATTTTGATATATTTTAATACTCTTTAATTCTTCCTTTAGTTGCCCATTATTGAAACAGTGTTGTCAATATAAAACTGCATTTACCCAAGCCTTTTTTCTCAGTTATTTCTACAAGTATGTGCATTTAGTCTAATCAAAAACTTGAAAAAATAATTGTAAATAATGCTGTTATTTTGTTCATGTGCCATGGTTCCAAACATGGACAGTGACTTGGACAATTTTTTTGTCTTGTGATGTCCTTTAATTTCTGTTTTGAAGCGCTGGACAAATGTACTTTTGGGGCTAGGGATTTTTTAATGTCACGAACAGTTAAGTTCAAGTCAAGAAAGGGAAAACTTTAGTTTTTAGACATACCTGTGCTATATAATATGTAGCAGTAAAATATTGCTATTGTGAGATAGGAAGCAAACTAGAAAGTTGGTTACAAACTTGGACTTAAAACTACATTTAGACTTTCCTGTCATCTTTTATTAATTTTTTTTTCTCAGACTTAGTAAGAATTGTCCTGAGTGACATTTTTTGCTAATTTATTGATTTATTTTCCCATTTTTTGCTACTTGCTTTTTTAAAATAATAATCCAACGTGCATTTGTTAAAATAAATTTGCATTTCTGTACTGATTTAATTCACTAAATTAAATTTAGGAAATTACTCTCAATGAAATGCAGTTCCACAAACAGTTTTCATGTTGCATCTGCTTTTAGAAGCTTCCACAAACTGAAGGGTGTTCCATCGAATAAAATGCTGGTTTTGTAAATAGTGGGCAGAGTAAAGGCCAATTTCCATCCTGACCAAGCAGGAGGCTGGATGGGCGGGTGAGGAGCTGGAGGGCAATTTGCAGGTTGGACATTTGACAGCAAACTCTGTGCTGCTGACAGACCTGCAGGAGTCTCCTCTGCTCTGATGTCACAGGCCAGGGCTGCCCTGTCATGGTGGTTCTGCTTCACCTTCACCAAAGCCTTGTCCCTGCTGCCCGTCTGGGTGTGGCCAGGCCTTTGGAAGATGAATAAAAGGCCGCCACTACTAAAAAGAACCTCCCTTGAAAAGCTGATGACATTGCTCCCCTCTCTTTTTCCTTGCATCCTTTGCTCATGACACAAACTTTTGCCAGCCTCAAGGTAACTTCCCAGTTCTGTGGGATAATTGAAGAGTATCGTAGTGTTTGTTGGCAGCTGTGTGTGTTTCTAGCAGTTCTGTGAGGAAGGTGTCAGTGATGTCTCCTTTCCCCCCGTGTGTGTTCCCAGATCGGGCAGGTGAAGCAGGAGCTGTCCCGCAAGGACACGGAGCTGCTGGCGCTGCAGACCAAGCTGGAGACCCTCACCAACCAGTTCTCTGACAGCAAGCNGCCAAAGAGCAGAGAGCTGCCATCCTGCAGACAGAGGTGAGCTGGGCAAGTCTCTCCTTGCTGGTAGAGAAAAGCCTGTGATTTATTCTGCTCTGAGCTTGTGCAGTCCCACAGCCATCCAGGGCTGCTTGTCTGAGCACTTTGGTTCTTTGATTCTGTCTCCTATCCTCGAGGCCAGGGAGTTGACCTAAGGACAAATATATGTGTGCAGAAGTGCTTGGCTGGGTTAGAAGTCGCAATGCCTGAGCTGGGGGGTGTATTTGCAGTGGCCTTGTAGCTAGAGGAGAGAAGGAAAATGAAGATGGTTCCAATAGCAAACACTCTGCAGAGGTTTCACCAGTACTGTCAGCATGGCCAGGAGCTCTTGCTTGTAAATTTGTGCTTGCCTCTAAAACATGGACTTCCGTGGTTTATGATGCATATTCCAAGGTAAAGGAAAAATATTTTCTAAACTGTGTTTTGATGACAAATGCTTAATAAATTCCCACCTTCTGTCAGACCCAGTGTATATCTGACCATCAAACAGGCCATAAATGTAGCATAAATGTGCTGCTTCTGGACATTCTGGCAGAGCAGGAGTGAGATGATGTGTGCAGACACATTTCAGTCCCTGGCTTGGAGAATTGCAGTGTTAGTGGCGGTCCAAAAGATGGCAGTGATGCATCAAAGACTTTGTTACAGCTCAGGAGTCAAAGCCAAAGGAGCTGGGAGGAGGCATGCAAAAAGCTGCGGGGTGACCCTGGGAGAAGGTTCCATATTACCATTAGAGAATTGAGCTGAACTTTTTACCCTAATTTAGCTTTTCTTTTGCCAAAACTGGTAAATCTGGGGGTGCTTGTGGCCTTGTTGACACACAGTAATGAAGTTACATGGTAAATATTTTCTGATGTTCCAGGAATGGCTTTTCTGATTTTTCTCACATTTATGTAAAAGTTGAGATTGCATTAATGGGTATAACTGGGAAAGGGTTCCAGTTTACAATCGTAAATCTCCTGTTAAATTTGTTCATTCCTTTTTGCTAGTTCAGGAATGTACCCTGGATTAATACATGGCTATTTAAAAGAAATATTTAAATTTCAAAATATCATTGAAAGTAGGTTTTAGGCAAATAACCATTTTCAAAGGTAAAATGCAGGCCTTGATCCATTGTAGTGATTGAAAAGAATACAGATATGTTAAATGTGCAATACTGTGACAAACCTACAAAACTAGAAACGTATTTCTCACTTTTAAATAATAAATAGTACTTTTCTACCCATGAGAGATGAAGTTCTTGAATAAATTTGCTTTATTAACAAGCTAAAAGACTTCAGTCAAGGGTTGTAATTTCAGCTGTTGTGGTAGATAAAGATATTTATTCAATTAAAATGTCCAGAATTGAAACAGAGTGTTTTAAACCAAGAAGACTTGGTTCTATACCATTGATAGATACTCTTAAAAGTTATTCAGAGTGTCTTGATTTTATTTTGCCTAAAGGCCAAAGTATTTTAATATAGAAAATTATTCTGCTCTTTAACTTGTAATATTACTAATAAGCATTGAGAATATTTGTTCTTCATTGGCTGCTTCCAAATGAAGTTCTCGTGTAGCACCAAAAACCAAAATGGATTCCTCCTTCCAAGAAGATATTTACACTTTTTGAAAGATAATCTCATCTTTTTCACCCTTTTTGGCAGAAAGCTCGACCATGAAATCATCACAGAGTTACCTTTTCTCTGTGTTCACAGGTGATCCTCTTAAATTTGTACAGGATTGAAACATGCTGAGAACATCCAGTGTTGAGATGTTTGTCATTCATTGCATCCTGTGATGATTTGGGTTTTTTAAAGGAAAGGATGGCTTTCTGTGAAAGGGTTTTCTTTGGGAATGAGGTAGGACTGTGAGGTCCTGCTTGGCCTGACTTCTTGGCAGCACTGGTCCCTGTTAAAACACAATTAAAACACAATTAACTTCTCTCCAGACACCTGGAGAGAGATGTGAGGAGGGAGAGAGCTGCAGTTTCCGACCCATTGTCAGGCACCTTCAGAGGGGATCAGGTTTTTAAAGTCATATTTAAATAAACGTTTTAAAAGGAAAGACAATTCCTCCATAAGCCCCTACCTGTTATTTAGTCTTCTGCTGAAGGCCCTGCTCACAGGTGGGGAGAGTGTTGGTCTGATACCTCAGAAATGGATTTGCCACCTGCCACACCAGAGCCACAGACAGCCTGAGCTGTTGGGGGCTGTTTGTCTGCAGGGCCCTTGGCTGGAGAGGATGTTGTGGTCAACTTCTCAGTTGGTGTAGAAACCTCTAAAAATAGCTCTAAAATTGCACAGTCACTTTGTAAACAAAACAAAAAACAAGCCAGTATTTATGTTGGAATGGAGGCTTCATCCATATAAAGTTTTCACCCAGTGAGCCTTTCAGCTTAGGTCAGTGCCAGGAGTTCTGTGGCTTCAGAGGGAAGTTGCATTAACCCACCAGAACGCTCTCCTTTAATTTTGTGTACTGCCCAAGCTGGCGTGGATCTGTAACTGGTCTGTTCCTATGGTAAACTCAGATTAATATTCAGTGGAAAAATGCATCTAATCATGTGGAAGTTTTTATTTGCTTTGAATGTCTCATTAGAACATAAGAATTCGTTAGGAATTCACTCTCATCTGCAAACCAGCCTGAATATTGCTGCAGTTGGTATAAGGAGGTGAAGAGCCAGCTCTAATCTAGTTGAAAAGAAAGATCAATGTCAAAAGTAGAGAATTAAATTAAGTCTTGTGAACTACCACTGCATTCAAATCAGTCAATAAACACAGCTTTAAAGTCTTAATTACAGACTGTTCTATCAGTGAAAAGGCTTAACTCCATTTTTGGATTTCTGTGTTTGCCAGTTAGTAATGGAATGTCACAAAACTGATCCTTTTTAAAATGTACTCAGACTTGGAGACTTCACCTAACAATAGCTACAGTAGGGAAAAATCAATCTCACCTCACATACCAATTTTAATTTCATGTCTCTGTGCATTTCTCAATGATCTTTGGGTTCTTACTGCTGACACAGAATTACTTCAACATCTGCTTTAAGAAGTGGCTGGCTCCTGTTGGAAACCTTTGCAGGCTCTGAACACACATTTCAGGATTGGTATTCCATCTGTTCCTTCTGCTGCCTCTGCTGTAGTCACACCTACAGAGAATTAAAGATTCAATTCAGGATTTTGCTGTTACAGAGCAGTTGGGGTTGGATGTGGCACGGGGGAGGTTGGACCTTCTGGTAGCACTGGGTGAGGTGTGGTTTGGTTCAGTGGCCTGAATTCTGGTTCAGCCATGCTTTCACCAGGTGACAGGCAGGTGAGAATCACTCAGGAAAAGAGTAGTCTGATGTTTTTTCTGGGCACCTCTGAGATCTTCTTCAACCCACGTGGGAATCACCAGGGTGGGAATAACCTGCTTGCTACTGCACAGTGGGGATGATGATAAAATCCAGAAAAAAACCCTTGTTTTCAATCTCAGTTCTATTAATGCAAGCTCCTGAAACTCCTGAGCACAGTGAGGAGCACAGTGAGGTCTGAAACTCGCTGTGGCCTTCTGAAAATGTAAATGATTTCCTTATAGTTTGGGAATATTCTGAAAGCTAAGAACTGTCATTACAGCATTCAAGATTCTAAAAAAGGCTTAAGATGAGATTTATATAAAATATTATTTCATTTGTCGTGCTTATTCTGGTAGTAATTGGAGCTACTAATGGACTAATTTTCCTCAGAAATTTGGATTCTGCGTGTTTAATGTATGGCACGTGCTTCATGTGTGACACATCAAGAACAGAGACGTGGAATGTTATTTACAGCTACTGGAGAACTCTGTGAAGACAAATCAGTGGTTCCCAACAGAGTTTTTCATATATCACTGTTACAGTGAAGGAACTGCAGCCCTGTGTGGTCTCCAGCTGCAGAGAGGTGCCTGTGGCCCCTGGCCCTGGGAGGGCTGAGGAGTCCTTGTTGTGCAGAGGCTTGGTGGGCAGGTGAGCCCCTGGGACAGCAGGGACTGGCCTGAGCTGCCCTGCAGGGTTTTACCTGCCATGCACCATCAAAGACATGGCACTGCACGACTGGGAGAGCAGTTGGGTTAACCCAGGGGTCACACAAAACCATCCAGGACACAAAATTCAGGAGAAGGGGCCTCAGCACATCAGTAGTGTCAGTCTGGTTGTTTCCATGGACTGAGAAAATCCTGAGCTGACTCTGTTGAAGTTGGCATCACCTGCCTCCCACACCCCTCACTTCTTGTCACTGTGGGAGGATGCCATGCATAAACTGAGCTGACATGGATAAACAAGGGCAGTGTTCTGCCAGGAATAGTGCTGAGGTGATGATTGTGTGTCCTGCCAGCCTTTGAAAATACTTCTGAAAGTGTTTGCTGCAGTTTCCTAGGCAAGGACCTCACACAAATAAAACCAGCAATGCAATTTACCCCAAACCATAAGCTAATATAGAGTTCAAAGAGAATAATCATTCAGAAAATGGAAAGCATTCTGTGGTTAAATTTCTATTTGCAGATGTTCTCTTTTCACTAACAGTGTGCTGTAGGCATCTCGACTGTCTCAAATGTTTTACAACACAACTGTTCAGAGTATGTGGATTTCCTTGGGAGGGAGATCTTCAGTGTCCCTTCAAGAACTACTAAAAGTGACTCTTAGCTTTAATATCAAAGCTTCGTAGGGAAGAACATAGCTAATCAATCTCTAGAACTGTATGTTTTAAAAAAGAGAACGAAGCGTGATCCGCCTGCTGAACCTTTCATCACAAACACTGTCCGTCCTGTAAATCACACTGGGGTAAGGCCTGGTACTGCAGTCTCCCTGCAGATCACACCCATGCCCCAGTTGCTGGGTGAGAGGTGAGGAGTGGGATTTTAATGACAGATGTGTGGTGAGAAGGCTCCAGACACAGAGGTGGCAGCGCTGATGGCGAGAGCAGGGCAGCTCTGCCCCGCTGGCAAGGCTCACTGCTCGGTGTGAAAGGAGGCAAAACACCAAAGGCCTCTGTGGGTGGAACCCTGGAAATGCAGAGCCTCAGAGACAACTTTTCCATTAGCAACTGCAATAAAATGGAATTAGAATGACATGGTAAAACTACGTGTTGCTCAGAATACCGTAAGCAGATAAATTCCTAAATCCTTACCCCAGCTGGGGTTGTCCAGCAGTTGTCATCCTTTCACTTCATGTCTCTGCTGGTCTGTGCTGTGCAGAAGGACCAAGAAATCCATTGATCAGGCTGTTTACTCTGTGTGACTGATGTCCTGTAATGGATTCAGCTAACAGGAACCAAATCTGATAGTGTCAAATGAGATCAGCAGGCAAGCTGGCAGATTGGAGCTGTGTGTGACTGCTGAGTGGATAGGGGTCAGTGCCTTTCTTTGGGCATCCTGAGCAGGTTGGTGGTGTTGGATTTCATGTTCCACAATAGTCTTGGAGATTAGTCTGTGCTCTGTGGTGACCTTACTGTTCTCATCAAGTTTATATTCAGGTAGCTCTGATTCCTTCTCCCGTTTCCTTTGTCTCGTGAGCTCTGTTTCACACATGGAAGAGAAATGCAGAAGGAAAAGCAAAAGATGCTCAACATGCAGTTTTGAAGTTTGAGGTCAGCCCCGAGTTTCCAGAGTGTGTTTCTAAATTCACTCAGGCCATGGGAGCTCTAAGTGTGTTTGTGTGTCCAAATTGCCCCCACAATATCCTGTACTGTGTCATTTGTTCAATTTTACCTTTAATACAGAACTGCATGCTGTGGAAAACACGTTCTGTTTAAACTATTACTTTGCTTTTTAAGCCAAAATATTCTTAGCCATCCTAAGATAACCTCTTTCCAGCTGGGATCTGCAGTGGCTGCAGAGAGCTCTGCTTTCATTACCTTCAGGCTCAGCTACTGAGATTAAAGCCTAGAATATAAAGTGACACTCTGGTACAACAAGTCCATGTTTATTCTCTGATTATTAGCGGTGTTTCAGATAAAGGGGTCAGTTTCTCTGCATGGGAGAGAACTTCTCCACAGCACATTGTGTTGGCTTCTACTTTGAGGAAAAGAAGTCAGTATTGTGTGATACAAGCCCGAGTTCTGTGAGAAGTATGATTTGAGGTTCTCCAGGAAGGAGCATTGTTCTCATAAAGTTGGGAATAACACGGTTGATTATTTTTACTATTTAGTCTCCTGTCACTTTGGTAACTGTTTTATTCCGGTCTTACATACATTGAATCCTTAAAGAAAGGGCTGTCAGATTTCTGATTCTGTTGGTAATACTTCCCCTGGGGCAGTGTGGCTGAACTCCCTGAAGCTGCTGTCCCTCGGTGCTGAGCGGAGCCTGTTCTGCATTTCTGGGTGCAGGTGGACGCGCTGCGGTTGCGCCTGGAGGAGAAGGAGACCATGCTGAACAAGAAGACAAAGCAGATCCAGGAGATGGCAGAGGAGAAGGGCACTCAGGCAGGAGAGATCCACGACCTCAAGGACATGCTGGAGGTGAAGGAACGCAAAGTGAACGTTCTCCAGAAGAAGGTGAGAGTGCAGAGCCCTGAGATCGACACCTCTGGTGCATCTCAGTTTCCAGGGCTGTCAAAGGTCTGAACTAGAATGTGCATTTACAGTCTGGAGATGAGTGTTCCAGTCCAGGGATGTAATGGGGATGTGATGAAGGATGAATTTGTTACAATTTTTGACAGAAAAGATGGAATTCAGAACAGAGGCCTTTCACTGTTGCCTTTCAGTGATTGCACGTGCTTCTTCTGCTTCCATTTTAATATTAACATTTTTGAAAGGGCACATCATCTGAAAAATCATTCCTTTTCCAGGCAGAACCTTAGCAAAGCCACGCTGACGTGAAGCACAGGGCACTGGCTGATCATGACTTCAGTGTGTGACTGAATGAGGGAGGGGTTGGATCAGCAGGAGCAATTAGGATGGTTTCTCTGTAACCTACTTGGGAAGTTTGTGAAGAACTTTTACAACTTTTGTTAGAAATGCTGTATTAACATACTTAATATTTTTTGGAAGTGCTAGAATAGGATAATCAGACTATCCTTCATATCTTTTTGGATAAGAACATGCAGACCTTATCAGTGACCTGGGGGAGGGTCTGGGTAAAAAACCATGGAGACTGTGTAAGTCAAATTACAGAGGTTTCCCAAAGGGCATTGAGTCCTGGGGCAATGGATGTCTTTATGGAGGATTGTTGGCAAATTGCACACACAATATATCCCAGTCTTCCTCCACAGAGGGTAAAAAGAGAGAAATGTGTGTACTGCAATGAATTCTAATTTGAAGAACTTTTTTTTCTCTGTATCTTTAGAAAAGCTGTTCTTGGAGCTCTTATTCAGTGTGTTAGGCTGAGGATGTGGGGTTTTTTGTTCTATTTTTTTCCTAGACCTTTAATCAATTCTACAGAATTCTTGTGATATTAATAGTTCAGGCTATTGATTAATTTCTGATGCCTGGCCAATGCCTTTTCTTCTTGTCTGTAACCATAAATCACGAGGGTTTAGGTCGTGTTCAGCTCTGTTACGAACATCACATGGGAATGGAAATTCAGGCCTGGACTTCAGCCATAAATAAGTCATTAATAATTCTAGCACAGCCCTAATTCCAAGTCTTCATGGTCTCATTTTTCTGACTGTTCATCTTTTTAGAAACACAGATTTCTGATGATTTTTGTGCTGTGTTCCTTTTTGTTTTACAAAATTGGTCGGGCACCTCCAGGCACAGATTGAGATCCCAGCTGGGTGTTTAACCAAGAGGTGGGGATCTGACATTTGTAAATGTTAAATGTCACTGAGGTTGTTCCATTTCCATTCACTCTTACACTGCTTTTTCACACGTTTTCTCGTTCTACTTGACACTTGAGAATGATGTTTCATTAGATCATTTATAGACAGCTCTAAAGGTCCTTTATTTTAATGCTTGTTTTTTTGAGACCTCTGTCCTCCGTATTGAGACAGTTTCATCTGGTGTCTTCATGCGTCTGACCTGTTTGTTCAGGACTGTTGCTGCTGCTTTCAGGTAAAAGTTCCTGCTTTCCTCAGGTTGGAAGGAAAGGACCCAGACAAGTGTGACCCAGGCTTTTCAGTGTGACAGCTTTGAGCTCCTGGGTAGCTCCACTGGGGATAAATAATAACACTGCCACAACAAACTGCAGTTTGTGGTGTTCTCTAATCCTGTCTGAGCTTCTTCAACAAGCACAAAACAAAACCCCACCAAAACAAAGCCCCCCCAAAAGCTCTGTGCTGAAAGGGCCCACAAAGCTCATCCAGTTCAGTCCCCCTGGCACGGACACCTTCCAGGAACGGAGCATCCGCAGCTTTCCCGTTCTGGATAAAACACATGTAACCTCTCTGCAGAAAACAGATATTCCTGCTGCTAAAACTAAAATCACATGCAGAGATCTGAATTTGCTTTAGCCTTGGAGTTGCTGGAGGCATTTTCGTTAACATGAACAGTTAAACTGTGAGAGTTGTAAATTCAAAGTTGTGGTTTTTTTCCATTTCTGTAACTACCTAACCTGGAATATTCTTGTGGAGAATCCAGGTGACAATTCTTTTATCTGAGGTTTGTGGTACAATGTGGAATTCCTTTTTATTTTTGTTTAGCCTGGGGAAAATAACTGGAAGTTCAGGCCTTTAAAGTTCAAGGATTGATGTCTTTAACTCAGATTTTTAATTACTTGTCCAGACCTGAGACTGAAGACTAGGTGTGGGATTTTATATGGATAGGGCTTTGCATTTTCTTGTTCTCTTTTGCATTTTTCCACAGAAAAGCAGAGCTTGAGAAAATACCTAAGGAAGGACTTGTCAGATTTTTTAAATATGTATTATTGTGGAAGTTATGAGAACTTGCATAAAATCTGTGCTAGGGAAGAATTCTGAAGTCTCATTTTTATCTGGTATATATGGGCTGCACAGATAGCTCTTTCTGCCTGGAAACTCAGGAGCCTCTAGCTCCTCTCATATAAATATTTTTCTCTTATTCCTTGTAAACTGTGATTTATTTTTCCTAGTTTTGCATTTCTAGAGTGCATCTTATTAAAGTGCACATCTTGTTTTCTGCTTTATCCTTCAGACCTTCCAGGACAGTTCAGAATTTTATTGCCATTTGAAAAAAAAAGAGCAGTCTCTAAACTTCTACCTCCATGCACAACAGTGTTTTTATTCCTCCCTCTGTGTACAGACTGGGATGTTCAGACAGATCAGGTTTTAGTCTTTTTTCCTAGTTGAAGATCTGAAGTTTAAAGTATCTTCAGAGGTCAGAGATGTTAGAGATAGTGGTTTGGCTGGGTTTTTCTTTTGCTGCATTAGTTATAGCAAATGTTTAAGTCTTTTAACATGGTTTAATATAGTGGGAGATCATGAAAAGCACATGGTACAAGAAGTGCTTCTCCTGTATAGTGTTAATTAGTGTTTTGTATGGAAATAAGATGTCTTTGGAAGCAGCAGTTAAGAGAAGGTACAGGGTGAAGATGTGGGGGGTTGAAGGAATTTAAGCAAATTAAGAATTGGGTTAGTAGATGCTGTTCAATCAGTTTTCACCAAGTGCTCTTCCCTCAGCAGGTTCTCAGATATTTTTGAAGGTGGCTTCTAATCAACTAAATTTTGCACACTAATATTTTTAATGCTAGGCACAAAGAAAATTTGGGGCAAAAGCTAAAGTGATAAAGATGTGAAAAGAACAGAATTTATTGAAAATTAATGACTTGTATAACTTGGCCATTTAAGAAGAGCTGTTTACTCCTTTTGAAATTCAGAGATTGTCTGTACTGGAATGGAGCCACAGTCAAATGAGTATTTGGACCTCATGATTTTTTATTTTCTGGGACTGTTTTGGACGTGTGATCACCTGTTCTGGGGACACTGACCAGGAATTGTTTGGCTTAGTGCCCAAAACTGGGCTATCCTAAATTGCTGCTGTTGAAACAAGAGAGGATTTAAAATGCACCCTTTATTTTTGGGTCTCTGCTTGGATTCACAGACACAGACCAGCTCATGCTTTGCTTTATGAACCATTATTTTTGTTGTATTGGTTAAAGGGGGGAACTATAAGGTATACTTTTTGGTCACCCAAAAATCAAGGAGAAGAAACAATTAAAGTTTCCTGGCTGATTAGAGATCAGTTAAAGGACACAGAAGGAGATTATGAGCAACCAAGATCTGAAAAATTAACATGACAATTGGCATCATCACTGATACCCAGCAGGCACCAAAATACATTTTCCAGGTTGCTGAGGAAACCACATAATTCACATTTTAAACCCTGGACTCTTTCCAGTTCAGCTCATCCAGAGATGCTGCTTGGTAGTACCTTTATTTTAGACAATACAGGTAGGACATATGCTAGAAATTCGGGGATTTTGGCTTTATGTCTGAAAATTTAATGCAAAAAGTTAGTTTTGTAGAGCTTCAGGATTATTTTTTTCTCATTTCGTTGAAAATAGATCTTGCATAAAATCTCATTTTAAGTTGTTAGAACCCATGGCCAGGGGAAAGGATCTTTGAAAATGAACTGGGGACTGTGGTGGGCAGATTTGAAATCTGAACCTGAAAAACATTAAATGGGGCTTCATTACTCTTTTTGCTACATCTGTTGATCTGTGCTGGTAGAGAAGGATGAAAAGAAGTGAGGAAAAGAAAAATCAATATTTTGCAATCAAAGCATTTTAGGGAAATAGCATTTGGGACAAAAGATAAGTAATAATACACTGAAAGAGAAAAAACCCAACAGGGACTCAGTCTCCTCTTGCTTTGGGAGTAGGTCATGTTTTGTCCTGGGGAGAGGGGCTGACACTCCCTTCTTTGTGCAATGCAGCTGCAGGCAAATAAAATGCGAGTTTTAGTGTCTGAACATAGCAGTGTTTTTGGCAGCTCCCCATGCTCTGTGTGATAATTGACCAGTGATAAGGGAAGAACAGAGATTTATTTTTTCTTTGGTGGTTGTGCTGACTTGTGCAGCTCGAATTTGGGAAGGTTTCAAAAGCTCCTGCACTTTTGAATAAGAAGCATTGCCTTTCTCCACAGGAGATCAATGTCCTCTGCTTTCCAGAAAACTTAGAAAGCAGAATAAATATTAATGCTTAATGATCAGAAATACTGTGTGGCAGGAGAGGGAGGCTGCAAACAAAATGTGTAACTGTTTAAAATCAGTGCTGCTGATAGTTACTACAGCAGCAGCGTTGGTTTAATATTCCTGACTTCAACGTGCAGTGTTTGTACTTTAAAGTTTATTTTCTTTCTATTCTCTCTTCTGTGAAGTAGGTTTACCTACTCAGACAGCTGCTCTGCTCCAGCCCTGAGGAGATGAGAGAGCTCAGAGAAGGATCTGCATTTTCAAACACCAAATTCAGTTTACGGTCCCTTCATCCAAGGTGTGACCTTGAGCTTTCCTACCAAGAGAATGAAGATACGGTGTTCTAAGGATTCCTAACGTGCAGGCTGGGCTTGGAGACATCCCTTTGAGCCTCCCTAGGGTGGCATTTAGTGCTTAGAGGTCCCCCAGTGTCCCCACTGCAGGCAGTGGCTGCTGACCCTTGCAGGGTGGCTGATCTCTGTGTGGATGTACCGTGAGGAATAACTGAGCAGCCAGGGGCAAAGCCTGGCCCAGCAGAGATGGGCTGTTCATTTACAGGGTGGGTGTGTGTGCCCTCCTGCTTCACACTGCAGGGTTTTTGCCTCTGGAACACCCCTGTGGACAAGCTTATCCCACTTGTAATGTGCCTGGGTGCTGGGCATTTCAGGAGCAGCAGTGTCCAGGCTCAGCTCAGCAGCCCACCTTCTGCAGGGAGGTAAGGCTGTACCCGCTGCTCTTCCTGCTCAGCCTGAGTTGATGGAATAACTCTTCTCCTCAGCAGCTCTGGGGCTTATCCAGCCCAATTACAGGAGCATTTCTGTAAGTCAGAGCTCTACTACTGCTCTTTTTACTCCAGGTCTCAAGTCATGCCACTGAACTGGTTCTAAAGCCCAGTTCAGAGATTCCCAGCGCCACAGAAAAGGCCAAACATCCCCACAGGCTTGTGTCAGCTTCCTCATTGAATGTGACAGGCATGACCTCAAAGACATGTCCTGGGGGGGCATGGGGAACTTGTCTCTGTGTCCCTCAGGGCATCTCAGACCTCTTCTGCTTTTCACACCTTTCTGGTGCAGGCTTGCTGACGACCACTGAACGGGACAAATTTGAAATTTGTGCATTCTACAGATTTCTAGCAGCTGTTCTGGCTTATCTTTCGTGATGCCACAATAAAAACAAAAACATCTGGATTGACTGTAGCATATGTACCTATATTCCCAGATGTATCCTAATATTCTTTCAAAAAAATCAAATGTTGCTGTGTGTGAGAGATAGCAAGTCAGTCTTTTACTTTTAAGAATGACTGTAAGGAATATTCTCCTTCATACTGATTTATTTTATATTATTTATATTTATATTGTTATTAAAGAATCTTGCCTGTTGCCTTTAGTAACTGAAGTGCCTGATGGGTTTTTCCCTGAAGTGACCCCTGTGGGTAAGGAGGCTCACACAGAGGCAGAAGGCAGGCCGTGAGGTCACTGGTGTTGGTTCTGTGGTTCAGCTCTTGCAGCAGGTGAGGAAGGGTCTCACTGATGTCACACTGCTCCCACAGTGTCACACGAGGTGACAGCAGCAGCTCAGTTACAGGAGAACTCCATTGCAGTTTCTGGCATTATGTGAAACCACAGCTCAGCAAATCTGTCATACATGGAAAGAACTTTTCTAGTGTCCCTCAAAGAGGAGAAGTCACTGTAATGTCCTTCTTGGGTCTTGGGATAACCTCTTGACTGGCCAGAGGGGCCATTACTCATAGGTAGGGGACTGAAATTCGGGTTTCTGGAAGGGATCTGGGAAGACAGCCAGCTCTGGGGCCTTGCCTTCATTATGAATTAAATGTGTAGTTTTTCTGGCAAGATAAAGCTAATGAGCTTTGTTGGTGTATTCGGTGTCCTGCAAGGCAAACACAAAGTGGCCCATGATTGAAGAGGCAGGAAAAGCCAGGGTGTGGGCCGTTTCTGAGGTTGCTTACATCACTCTCCTCCCGTGGCTTTCATTGCTCTGGGCTGGGAGGCTTCACAGTTTCCAGGGCTTTGTCACCAGGCGTTTTCTGCCCCTGGGGGTTTGTCTGAGCTGTGTCTGGAACAGGCATCAGTGATGGTGTCAGTCAGCTGGGGCATCTTCCCTCGAACAAGGAAGGAGTGATTTTTCAGTTTAGATCAATGGTTGCCTGGATTCAGGAGTGAATTTTGAACCCACTGTGCCAAAGGGTTTTCAGAGCTGGGTCTCTGCACAGATTCACACAGTCTGTAGGAAGGCACAAGTGTATTAACAGCTTTCAGATCTGTGACTTCACCCAAGGGGTAAGAAAACTGGCCAGCAGGGAAACTGAAGTCCCTTTGTCTCACATTAGCATGCATTTGATACTTAGCATGCTCCTCTGCGTGATGAAGAGGTTCCAGCAAGTGATGGCAGACATTTGATACATGAGGTTGTTAAAATTTTTAGGGGTCTGTGAGTATGGACCACTGACTAAAGTGGGAGTTTGCTATTGAGTCACCTGTCATTGTGTTCTGAAGTAATTCTCTAAGAGCACTGATTGCTAAATACTGAAAAATGCACATCCAAACACACAGAGTCATGTTTAGTATTTACAGTAGGAGTTGCTAATCCCTTGCTATTCATCAGTCCATGTCCTTCCCAGGAGAATGGAGCAGGACAATCCCAGCTCACTGGCCATGTTTTACACTGGGATTAGGAGCATCCCTCCTTTCTGGAGCTCTTCCCTCAGGGTTAGGACAGTTTTACCCTGCAGTGTGTCTTTGATCATAATAAATCAGTGATTTGGGCAAAGTAACTCAGTGGCTGAATCGTAATTTAATTAAAAATCTTTGTTCAGGTTGTACAGCCTTCTGCTTGAGCGAGCCTAAATGATAATGTAAATGGAGTTTAGTTTACTGTGAGGATTTCCTTTATAATCTGCATTAAAACCCATGTTCCCATCCTGACCATTGGTCTGCCTCAAAGCTTGGTCTTTTCTGCTCCCTGATTCCGTTCTTGGCTGTCTCAGTGCTCTGAGGAGTTCAGACTTTCTCTCTTTGTGTCTTTTCTCACCCTTTCCCTGCTGTGAGTGTGATGTGTAGCCCAGTACTGTGTGTGTCTACCCAGGTATCAGAATTACAGTGTGCTCACTCGTGTAGAACCAAACCCAAAATCTCAAACAAGTCAGGAAAGCATCAGCAGCATTGCTGAGTGACAGAGATCAGGGGGCCATAGGCCGAGCGCTCTTTGTTTCACAGGAGTTACCAGTGAAATGCAGCTCATGAAATACAGCCCAGTAAACAAGTTTCATGGTTAGTGTAGAAACTTTTTCACTTTGCACTTCGAAAACATTGCTTTGAGTGTTAGCCTTGTGAGCCTTGAGATGTTCTAAAAGCAATGTTGCAACTTGTTAATTTTATTCTGCTTCTTACAAAACAGAATATCAGGTCTAACTTAACAATTACTACATTTAATTTTCCCCCTTGTTTTATCAGCCTTGTACAATGAAGTACTTTCGGTTTTTCTTTTTTTGGAACATTTGATGTCCATCAAATGAAATTATTCCAATTTGTTGTATTTGTGTTTTCTCTGTAATGAATTTTCCTGAGTCAAATCTGGGCACATTTTTGTCAAAGCCTATTCAGAGACTTGGCACAGGAGTGAGTAAATGTCCCCAGAATAGTTGGGGGTTTTAATCCTTTTGTGTTTGGTAGGTGGTAGGAGTAAAACTTTGGAAAACACAGCCTTAGAGATTGCTTCATAATGTCAGGACACGGCTGAAAGGAGAATTAGCATGATGTTACTCTGCCTGATTAGGCCAGGATTTCAACAGCATGGATGTTACTCCTAATTAGATTGGGAAATTAATTACCAGATGATTTCAATTATGGTTCTCAGTATAATGACCTTTTAATATATATGAAATAAATGAGTAATATCTAAACTTCACTGAAGGGGAGCAGCAGAGTTGCAAGTGTTTTGTTTTGGTATCTATGATAGCAGCGTTTTGTTTTGAATTACTTGTGAGAATGAAAGGATCAGACTCGAGTTGGAACCAGCAAATTGTCCTGATGAAGAACCAAGGCTGAAATCTTGGATAATGGCTGCAGTCTCTTACCTGCTGCATACCAACAAAAGGGGTCGCCCAGAGAGGCTCTAAGATAAATGAATTATAGAGAATTTGTAATGGATTATGTAATTAACAACTGGCTCACGTATTGCCAAATCAAATCTCCTATGACCGGGTTTTATATTTTTGTTATTTGATTGCATTTGAAATGAAGAATTGGCCATTTCTGTAAATATCTGTGTGCTGTGAGCCACAGATGAGTGGCTGGAAGGAATCCCTTCCCTGTCAGCTCACACCCCTGCTCGTATGACCAGTGCCCACGGCAGGAGTTTCATTCAAACTCTGCTTCTGATGGCTCAGGCTGTAGGTATGATTGAACCTCCTCAGAATGGAGCAATTGCACAGCTGAATTTAAACTGCTTTCCAGCTGTCTGAGGATGTGAGTCATTGCAATGTGTAATATTTTCTAGGCAGTGCTTTGGAACTGAGACAGTGCTTAAGAACAACATATACATTGACTCCCCAGAAAATGGGAATTTCAGGACATTTACCAACTCAAAAATCGGTTTCAATTCTCGGGGTCCTAATTTTGGGTTTTTTCCCCGATTGGAATTCTGCTGGAGTATCTTTACTGTAAGGAAAACTCCTCTCAGTATCAGTTTTCAGAAAAACCAAACTTCAGTGGCAGGGTTGTGCTAGGGTTGAAGGAAATTCAAGCTATTTATTAGCAGAAGAGAAGGTTTGCAAACATGATCCTGTGAGAATATGATTTGAAAGATCTGCTTTAAATACTGCTTGTTACAGGGAATATGACAGTACAGAAAATACCTTTACTCTTCAGAAGTTACCAGAATTCCAGGTCACTTTTTGGTGACTGTTGTTAGTTCTGCTTTGCAGTGACCTGTCAGCAAACTGGTGCTCCCAGAGCTTGCCTGGGTATGCAAGAGAAAGGAGCACGAAGGAAAACAAGGGAACAGAAATAGACATCCTTAGAGATTATTTACATAAACACGGATTAACTGTTTTTCTGGCTGGTATAAATATTCTTACAAAGCACCCTTGTATGAAAAGGCAATGGAAAGAGAACAGTCTGTTGGGTCAGTGTCGATTCTTGGTGGCTCCTTTACTGGAGGTACAAGAAGGTGACCTGTCTGTACAGGTGAAGTCAGTGTTTCCTGAATCAGCCCTTCTTCCTGCACACCGTTCCTTTCTCAACTCACGCTGATTGCAGGCTTACCTCAGCAATAGGGCTTTGATTCCATGGAGTGTCCTGCAATTCCTAGATTTTTTCCTCTGCTGCAATTTGCTTCCTTTTGAAGCAGTAGCAATGTGTCTGTTTGTGAACCATCTATTGATTTGATAGTTAAGGTTTTACTTTAAATAGAAATCACAAAACGATCCCTTGTCCTTTCTAAGCTGCATAACAACAAAGTACTTTATTTGTGAAGCTGAAATCTATAGAGCTTTATGCTAATTTCAAAGGACTTTCTGCAGGTTGCAGATCACAAGAATAAGAATGACAGAAAGATTTTATCAGCTGGAAAAGCAAGCAGCTTTGGGTTTTTTTAACTGGGAGCTGTTTTGAATTTTAACTGGACCCTGTGCAGCCGTCCATAATATGATTGTGTAAGATGCACCAGAATGCTGGAGTTCAGCCATTTAAAATTCACTTTAGTTCTGTCCTCCTCTGTGCTGTCCTCACCCTTTCTAGCCTGGTTCTTTAAGTTAACTGTTCTTTGTATCAGTTTGAGGTGTTAAAAAATCCCACCAGTTTAAAGTCAGCAGCATCAGGACATTTCCCAAGTGCTCAGTGTTCCATTGGAATGTTGCAAAGGCAGAAATGTTCCATGAAGTAGAGGAGCAGTAAAAAGAAAACTTCATTGGGAAGCAAAATAAAAATTATTCCAGTGTCCCCTGGGATGGCTTTTAGTGTGACGGTTGAGGAACAAGAATCTCTGAATATAACTTGACAACAATGTGACAATATTCATATCAATTGGTTGGATCTAAAAGTAAAAAAAACAACAGAGTGCAGCTGAACTTTGGAAGAAACTCTGATTTGCACTTGCCAAAATCTTACTGAAAAAAAGGGAAATTGTTTGATCTGTCCTGAACTTTAAAACAACTTCAGAATCTCAGCCTTGCAAGAAGACATGCTTTGCCTAAAGCTTCACATTGTTGCTGCTCTTGGGAATTTACCCTTCCAAAGGAGCAGCAGGAGCATTGCTGTCAGTGGAGTGATGGGTGCAGTCCAGGAGTGATGTTCACTCCTGTGACCGACGCTGCTTCTCACACTCACACACTCTGGGAGTGCTCAGTTCAATACACGTTTCTGCCATTCATGCAGGACTCTTCTGGTGGGACTTTGCAGGATTTGCAGTAGGAAGACAATTATAATGGTGATGTTTTCACTGTGACATGGATAAAACTGGAGCTCAACCTTAGAACACTCCCCATGAACTTCCATGATGTTCTCCAAAACATGACTTGCAGAAATACACTAGTAATTGTAAATCCAGCAGTACAGCTTTCTTGAACACCCTCTGAGAACTGAAGGTGATCTCTCACTAACCTCTTTCCTTTCTCCCCACAGCAGGATTTTTTAAATGTTTTTTATGTAATCATGTCTGTTTCATCTGTTATGTTGTCATTTTGATCCTGATGCAAGCCCATCTTTTTCAGCTTCTCAAATACTGTGGGACTCCAGCAATTCAAGTATGACTGTAGGCTCTCAGATTTTTATTATTATATTGGTAATTTTACAGTAAAGGGAGTGGCATGTCCCGACCCAGACAGAGCTGTAGCTGTTCTATCAGCACATGCCTGCTTACACACCCACTCTCCCCTCCAAAAATGCATCTTTCATCCCCATGTTGGTATTCCTGAGGGCAAAGAAACATTTCTGCCTGTGCTTGGTGCTAATCCATCATCTCCTTGTGGTCATTGACCCTGGAGCTGGGGTGACCAGGGAAGAGCTGTTTGGAAAAGTAACAGCTGATGTGAAGTTGTTTGTGTGGGTGGCTGTGCCACAGGAATGGAACAGAAACCTTCTGAAAGCCCTCTGATTACTGAGGTCCTGTTTACAGTGCTGCTCCCCGGGGGAAAGCCAGGGTCAAAACATGGAAGGTTGGAGAGACTCTGGGCTGCTCTGTGCGCATCTGCTCCTGTGCTGCTCTGAAGGAAGCGTTAAATGGATTGGGGAAGAGGTTTCATGGCCAGTTCACAAACCCACTTCCCTTATTCAGAAGTCACTGATAGAACAGAAATTGTTTTTGAAGTGCTCGATCTCCTCATGCCCTGGGGCACGGCAGGAGGGTGGACACTGTCTCTGTGCAAGAATGTCTTGGCTGAAGCATGAGACACAGGATCTAGTAACCTCCAGCTACAGGAATCTGGGAATCCAGTGGCCTTGATGGATATTTAGCTAGATGTGTTTCCTTTGAATCCCTGGGCTGGGTTTAATTTGCATTTGTGTGGGTTTTTCAGGGAGTCTGTATTTGCAAGGACTGGAATGCTTCCTTGCCTTTGGAGCAGGATGCCAGAGGAAGCTTCTCTTGCCTCTGCTCTGTGCTTCAGGGCTGCAAGGCAAATAATTAGTTCCACACAACTAAGAATAAATCACCCAAGTTGAAACATGATAGTGCCTGACAACTGGTAATGTTGGAAAAAATATTCCAGTAAATCATTATTGACAGGAAAATGGGTGTGCAGAGCAGATGATGCCAGTGTAGCCTTGTGTACCTTTGCACTGAGGATAATGCTGCTAACTTAGCCATAGATTGCTGCCTTTACCCTGCACAGTAAGGAAATAGGACAAGGAAAAAAGATTGTTAATAGTTAAAAAAAGTATATACTTTTAATTTTTATTTTGGGGGTTTTTTTAGATTTTTGGTACAGAGATATCTATATCTATATCTATATATCTATATCTATATATCTATATATCTATATATCTATATATATCTATATATCTATATATCTATATCTATATTCCTTAGTTTTGTGGAACATTTCTGAGGAGATTTCTCATCTCTGAGTATTTCAAGAATAAACAATGCTCATTCAATCCTTGTGCCTCTCAGTGTCCCACAGGGCTTGGAGATTCCATTAAGGTTTATTTCATCTTTTCTTGGGTAGCAAAGAGACTCTATTCTGGTTACCTGCCTCATTTTCATCATCATTTTTTGGTTAGTGATACATTATCTGTCCTTTTTTGAAAGGATTCTCAAACTACTTGCAAGGTCATAAGAGCAAATTTCTTCCTTAATTAACTACATGGACAGAGTGTTTGCCTTCTTCTCCAGATAGTATCATTGTGGAGAGCTTATTATTTGTTACAGTATTGCAGATTTAGGAGAAAAAATGGAATAAAGGCAATTTATTGCTGAGTGTGATTCCATAGGGAAATTTTGCATCTATTGTTAGAGAAATATTTCGGTTTTGACCCATAATTGCAGTTGTGTGTAGTCTAGGGCCAGGCCTTCAGCTGTCTGACCCTGCAGAAGGCACAGCTGGAGCTGCAGGGGCTTTTTAGGCCGTGCCTAAATACAACTGGGAATATTTTGGCATACCTTTAAATACAATTTTATTGAAAACCTGCTGTTCCCTGAGTGATCACAAACCCCACCATTCCTTGCTCCAGACTGAGCAATGTGCACGCAGCCTGCAGGAGTGGCCAGGTTCACACCTCACACCCGTCACGTTTCGGGTCTGGGTGGTTTCAGTCCCAGAGGGTGCAGTTGCAGGGGGAGCTGCAGCAGCCACACACAGTGCTGTCACCTTGCTCTGCTCACTGCAAACGGTGCAGCTGAGACATGGAGATGCACTTGTGCAAGGAGATGCTTGTGCTGCCTTGGCGAGCACCTGGGCATGTGCTGGAGCTGAATTACTGAGCTGCCTGTCCCCTCTGCAGCCCCAGCCCTCGGTGGGTGTTTCTCCTGCAGAAGTAAACACCAGTCTAAGAATAACCCAGCCTTCCTTGTGGTGTGTTTTCATGGTTAGCTGTCCAAACAGGCAGCCTGTCTAGACAGCTGGTGGCACTGGGAGCTGCTGGAGTCCAAAGCAGGCACTCCTGGGTGTGCTGCCTCCTGGGCAGCCCTGCTGTGGGCACCAGCACGTCTCAGCATGGGTGACAAGTGTGTGCTAACAGGGCATCAAACAGCAGATAGCAGGGTATAAAATAGGAATTTTTCAATTCTTACAGTTATTTCTGACTGCCATGATACGTCTCTGGTTATGGTTTTTTGGTGGTCTTTAATTCTGTTTTCTAGTGCTGTGCCCAAATTCAGTTTTGAGCATAACTTGGAGTACTTTTTTTTCTAATAGAAGCTAATGAGGAAGATAAACCAATCCCCACATTCTGCTGTGTTCCAGCTGTAATTTCAATACAGAGAGCAAAGCAGTAGTGCACGTCACAGAGCCATTTGCTCTGTAATCACAGAAACTCTGTTTTTCCAGGGTAAAACCTGAGTACACTTGCAGTATTTCCAGTAACCAAGCAGCTGCTGACAGCTGTTCAGCAGGTGAAACAAAAGGCCAGTTAATGCTTTAATTTGTCATTGTGAATACTGGACTGGGGAGCCTTTGGGGTTGTCTGGCCACAATATTTCTTACAAATGTCTTTGAAGGAGTATCTTGCTATGAGTGAGGAGCTGGGTACCTTACATGCCATGTGTCATTCATTAGTCTGTGATGTGCATTTGCTGATGCAAGGACTTGTCAGAACAGCACAAAAAGGGAGCAACTGAGAAATCTGTGTACACTCTACTCCTTTGTTGATAAATTCGTTTTTGGCATGTTACCATCATGTTAATGTGTCTGTTTCTTTTGATGTCTGTATGTGCATGAAAAGGGGTTGGCATTAGGTCTTCTCAGTGTATCAAAAGATACATTCAGAACTCCTAAATAGGTGAAATTCTACACCCACAGAAAACAAGGCTGATACATTTTCCACCCAGGAAATGGTGCTTTGTGATAGTCCATCATGCAGCAAGCACTTTGTAAGATCAACAGTCAACTTGCCATTGTAGCAAAAAAATATGATGGTATCAAACAAAATACTTGAAATAATACGTCTTCACCAGTATTTAATTGTCAAGTTTTTTTTTTAGTTTACGTATGCAGTAACATTTTTGTCAGTTTCCTTCCTTCCTTAACGTGTTTCTTTGTTGAAGTGTTGTTCATCGTTCTGTGACACAGTGCCCAACATCTTCAGAAATTTGGAATAATAGAGTTTTTAATGCTGTTCTTGTGAATACTGTTCAGACTTGTTTCCTCTGAATTTATTCCCGATTGTTGGAAACTTTACCAATTCCTTATTATTTGATGGGTTTGGTTACATCACTTGATATATTGAGGTGGGATTATAAGAACTAGGCTTTGTTTGCTTTAAGAATAATTTCAATCATTTAAGATATCCTAAGGTGACTTTGGATGGTTTTCCTTGCCGTTGTCTTAAAATTGACTCCTTTCTTTGTAGATCGAAAACCTCCAAGAGCAGCTGAGAGACAAGGAGAAGCAGATGAGCAGCTTAAAGGATCGAGTGAAATCCCTGCAGGCCGACACCACCAACACCGACACGGCCCTGACCACGCTGGAGGAGGCGCTGGCCGAAAAGGTGAGTGCGGGGAGCGCTGCGGGTTCCCGGGGAACGCTGCGGGTTCCCGGGGGAGCGCTGCGGGTTCCTGGGGAGCGCTGCGGGTTCCCGGGGGAGCGCTGCGGGTTCCCGGGGAGCGCCGCGGGTTCCCGGGGCAGTGCTGCCCCTGACAAGGCGCCGTGCCCGGCTCCGATCCCGATCTCGTTCCCGTCTCCGATCCCGTGCCCGTGTCCTATCCCCATCCCTTGCCCGTCTCTGATCCCGTGCCCCTGTCCAATCCCGATCCCGTGTCTGATCCCGTTCCTGTGGCCGCTCGCAGTCCCGTGTCCGATCCCGTGCCCGTGTCCCGTCCCCTGCCCGTGCCTGTGTCTCATGCTGATCCCGTGCCCGTGTCTGAGCCCGTGCCCATTCCCGTTCCCGATCCCATTCCCGATCCCGATCCCATTCCCGATCCCGATCCCGTTCGCGATCCCATTCCCGATCCCGTCCCCGATCCCGTTCCCGTGCCCCTTGCGGCGCGGCCGTGTGTCGCTAGAGGGCGCTGCAGGCCGGGCTCTGAGGCGGGCCGGGCCGCGTTCCCCGCGGGGCCCCGCCACCATCATCCTGAAAAATTGACTTTTTAATGCAACATTTTCGGGAGATAACCGCCTCACAGGCCCCTTCTCTTCTGCTGGTACAACTTCTTGGGCTAACTCTTTTTTTATCGATTTCTAGAGAAACAGGGCTACAGCTCCTTTAGTCTGTCAGAATCTGCAAACTTTGGTTAAACTTCACCTGAGGTTGGAAAATTTGCCTGCATCCTTTCAGATTCCAAGATATCCAAAGTTCCACTGATACCTGGTGTACCAAAAAGTTATTTTGTTGCCTGTTCTTACTGTATATAAATCCCAGAGTCACATAGGCGCTACACCCCTTCTTCTCTGAAGAACCACTGATGTAACTGCACATTTTAGAAAAATAAGATTTAAATAAATTGGGAAGCGATATGTAATACATCCTGGTTTAGGTTGATTTTGATAATCAGAACCAGATGGATTGGGATGCACTGTAACAGCGCTGTGAACATTCAGGGATCCAGACATTCCCAGTATCGAATCCCGTGTTCACAGTGCTGGTATTTCATAGCAGTGATCCCATAGATTTCTCAAGTTTTCCCTTTCTTGAGGATCTTTACAACTGTAAAGAAAAGAAAATGGCAATACGCTCCTTCTCCCTGTTTCAAGTGTGTCAGAAGTGTTGTGATAAGGAGCCTCAGGAGCTGAATTGACTGAGAGGGATTTCCTTCACAGAGTGCTTTCTTTTGTCAGGAAAAGACCATTGAGCGTTTGAAGGAGCAGCGTGACAGAGATGAGCGAGAAAAACAGGAAGAGATCGACAACTACAAGAAAGACATTAAGGACCTGAAAGAGAGAGTCAGCATTTTACAAGGAGATCTCACAGAGAAAGAGGTTGACCGGCCACACAAACCTATTGTGCTAGAATTATTTGTTGTCTCTGTGTTGAGATGAAGGAAACTGTTCCTTTATAGTAATTGTCCTTTAACAAAGCTGGTCTGGTAGAGTACATGTTAGAGAATTTGCAGAGCATCAGTGTTGGAGAAGCACCTTTTCAGGGCCAGCAGCCTGCCCTTGTTGGCCGCAGTTAATCTCCTTAGTAGTGACTGAGGATGGTGGTGGTGGCATTGCCTGAGCCCTGCCTGGGGACAGCCAAGGCTGGAACCAGCCTGTCCCTGTCTAAGTGCAGGGAGCAAGGAGCAGAGGCTGCTCAAAGCTCTGGGTGCCAAAAGCATCAGGATAATGTTTGTTCCTTTGTGCAAACGCAGCCAGTTCTTTAGACTCCCAAGTCTTTTTTTGATTAATTAAGTTGATTGTTGGTAATAGGCCAGTGGGCTAGACAAATTACCTTAATTATATGAGAGAAATATAAATGTTCTCTCTTCCTCACTTGTGTACTTAGAGTCTTTTTTTCAAAACTCAGTCAAAGTAAAACAATATAAAACTATGTACTCGGAAAGTACTAAGATTTTGTCTGCATGGAAATCAGCATTCAACAGGGGAAAAAGAAAACCACAAAAATCTTTTAGAAAGAAAGAAATTGAGCTGTGTTTTGGAGTAAGGTGGCATGAATCAATTTCACCCCATGGAAGCTGTATACAGAAATGCTTTCAGCTCTTTCAGTTGCTAAATCTTCTAACCACATATGATTTCAAATGCATTTTTTTTGAAAACCAGTTTTTCTTAAACATGACTGTCACTGGAGCACAAGTTCCAGTTTACAGAATTGTCCATCTTTAAAAGTTATTTTAAAATTAGTGTAGAAAAGGTTTTATTTTAATTCTGAAAGCCTGAATTAATTCAAGCAGTCTTAAGTCAATGACATAAGCAACCTGAAAAAAAGTTGTTCTAAATTAGATCCAGAACATAGTGTGAAGGGACAGGAGGAGAGTAAAGACAGAAAAGAAACTGACTGTTGCACTTACTTGATAATTATTTCACCTCTTTTAATTTAGACATCATTACTGGATCTTAAGGAACATGCTTCAACATTAGCTTCATCAGGGCTGAAGAAAGATTCAAGACTCAAGACCCTGGAAATTGCATTAGAACAGAAAAAGGAAGAATGTTTGAAGATGGAAACACAACTGAAGAAGGTAATCAGTGCACGTTTATATTTGTGTTGTGAGCACGCAGTTCTAAACGCATTGCCCACGTCTGCAAAGAAAACTCGGGGTCTTAAGAGGAAATTCTTTGAGTTTCTTTTCAGCAAGAACTGGGAAGGTGTGTTCATGCAAACCATATTGCAAGCTAAGTGAGCTTAGTAATAATAACCATATTATTAAGCTAAGCCTATCAGAAAGTAACTTTCAGACACTTGTGCTGGGTTTTGAGTTCACTTACACGCAGTGACAGTGCTGTTGGATTTTTGTTGACAGGTACCAAGTTTGAGGCTTAGTCTGCTTCAGTACAGCTCACAGCAGCAGTTGTGCCATTAAATTGATGTAACAGCTGAGAAAATAACAGCTAGACATTTCACATAGCAATTAGCAAGGCTTATAGGTGTTAATGTGAGAAATTCAGGTGCAGGCCCTGCCCAGAGGAGAGCATAACAACAAATGAAAAGGACATGCCACCCCTGAAGTGTGTGAATTTGAGTCGGCAGTTCAGAGCTGTGCAGAATTGCTGTGTGTGGGTGCAGGTGGGTGTTACTGCACCTGGGAGAGGTGGAAATGAAACCCTGGACACGCATCTCTAGAGCCAGCTTTGTCCTCTTCCATTCTATCACATACATCAGCTCTTCTGCTACTCAGCATCCGCAGAGCTCAGCAGCAGGAAAAGGCAGCAGTCCACATGTGCTTGGTCTCACAGGCTGTTTTCAGGGCATTTCAGAAGACCTGAAGGAGCCTTTCATTGAATTCTCTGCCATGAATTGCAG
The DNA here is from genome assembly GCA_008694505.1 of Cyanoderma ruficeps. Classification (NCBI taxonomy): domain Eukaryota; kingdom Metazoa; phylum Chordata; class Aves; order Passeriformes; family Timaliidae; genus Cyanoderma; species Cyanoderma ruficeps. The sequence goes on along the minus strand of VZDJ01000015.1, from coordinate 2,691,244 downwards.
TTTCACCCTGTGTTGCTGGTAATGAGTTAATTAATCTACTGTAGCTGAGATTTGCCACAGGTTGTTATGGCATCTCCTCATCCAAAGAAGCTGCCTGATCATGGTCAGGATGGTTTCAGTTCTACAACCAAAAGAAAATTGGATAGCCTGCCATTACCTGTGTGGAGTAACTCCTAGTTACACAAGAAATTATAGTTAACATTCACTTGATCATGTTTTAAACATATAGTAAGTTTGCGTATTTCTTTAATAACCCTTTTTCCTGATGTTTTTAGTTTCTTAATGGGTTTTATTGTAGCTTGCACAGAAGTAAAAAAAATAAATTAAGGGCCTTCACTTTTTAAATGCATTGCAGATATTTATTCAGGCAGTTTGATATTTTCAAGATGAAATAAATATTTAAGACAGGTAATCCAGCTCCATTTTAAAGCTTCTAAAAACTCGGCTTTAGACATCTGCTTTGTTAACAATTGCAAATAATTGTCATGATTAACCTTAAAACTAATGGCTACATAAGAACATTGAGTTTAAAACTGAATTAGAGGTTCATTCTGTTGAGTTTTGTTACATTGTCTTGGTGCAGATTTGCATGAGACACATGCAGGAAGCAAGGTCTCGTGTGGCTCCTTTAGAGTAAATGGGTAAAAGCTTTTTCCTTTAGGTTCTTCCCCCACAGGTTGCATGGAGATGTGTCTAACATCAGTCTTGCTTCCCTTACCTTGTACTCCCAGTGAACAGTTTGAGTACTTGGAGTCAAATCTATGCCCTAGAAGTAAAGAAGCTGGCAGGAGGGACTGAACTGGACCACTGTTGAACCATTAAATAGAAAAGACTTGGGCAGTCCTTACAAAAAACTCTTTGCTAACCTGCAAACAGCGAGCCTCAGAGAAATCCTGAGCCATGCAAACTTCCCCTGCTTCTGTAAAAGGGATTTAACTTTACACTAAACAAAAACGTTAACCAAGTGGAGGGTGTTGAAAAGTTGCTGATATTGGTTTTAGTTCCACGTCAGTCTCCAGTGTCTCAGTTGAAGTTTCCCCTTCTTGTTATTGCTGTTCCCCTTCTCAGTAATGACTGTTTTCTACTGATCCTCAGCGACTGAAACTGCCGTGGTTTTCATATTGGGGTTGTTTTTTTTCAAATAATAATACCATGGTTATGCAAATCTGTGTGCTTAAGTGTTCTGATTATTCTGCATTCACTGCTCCCGCGCTCAGCAGGAGATGCAGTGGGAGACTGTGAGGGCTGAAAGCAGCTCAGAAATCCCTGTGGAGTTTCCATGGCCTGGTGTCCTCTCTTCCTTTTGGCTCAGGTGGAGTCAGTAGAGGAAAATCACACTCGGGAGATTCTCTCCCTGCTTTTCTGTGAAGTACCATTATGCTCTGTGGTGGTTTTTCTTTTCTTTAGGGGTATCTTTGTCCAAACTACTATTTTAATGTATTGGTTATAGAGTGAAAAAGTTTTCCTTTAGTTGTTGTTTTTCAGGATACTCTTTTCCCAGCATTCTCTGTCGTCTCTTTCCCAGCCAGTGTACTTTGTTTCATTTTGTTTTTCTAATCTGGGAGAGACCAACTAATATTAGAAGTTTTTCCAGGAAAGATGAGTGGATATTTGTCCATCTTTATTTCCAGTGCATAGTTTTTCTCCCTATAGATGTACTCCTTATTTTTAGGGACGAGAAAGAGTCAAAACCATATGTTAACAAACTTCCCCTTGCTGCAGTTCTAGGAACTTTTCACCAGAAAATGTTAGCAGTGATTCCCTGCCAGGAAAATACCTCTACATTCAACAGGCTCGCTCAGAGGTTGTTTTTCTTTTTTCTGCTGTGGTGTTCTTCCTTCAAATTCAGGGTTGTAGCTTTCAAAAAAAAAAAAGGGAAAGAAATGACTGAATTAGGTGTTGATCCAAATTCTGTCTTTCCCAAGAATTAGCTTGGCTAGTCTAATATAGACTTTGCTGCTTTTTATTTTGTGAACATGGACTTCCTCCCACATTACTGATAATACTGGTAAATGAAACTGGTTTTTGTTCTCAGCTGATAATTTTTTTCTTTTTGAAGAAGGGACAATAAATGATATATTCAACATAGAAAGAAAAAGGCTGCCAAGGAAATCAGGATTTCTTGTTAAAATAAAAGTGAAAACCCAGGAATTGTGTTCAGCATTCAGATAGTGTCAGTTACTGAATTAGTTTTCTAAGCCATTCTGCTGTCTTGACATTGATACAAGGGAAGCACCAGGAATTAAAGTCCTTCTCAGTCCGTGAAACTCATCTGTAAACCCAAATGAAGAACGACATTAAATATGAGGGGGCTGGACAAATCTGTTAAACTGAAAAAATCAAGGTGAAATTTGGAGCTTGCACGAGGGACACTCTCCATGTTTCTCATGTTCCAAAGGCTGTTTACTAATGCATGCTAAAACCACTAATTAAGATTCTGTCGTCTTTAGTAAATTAATGTTGCAGTTATTATTTTAAATTCTTTTCTTGTTGCATCTTTTCTGTTTCTCTCTCACACTGTTCCTATCCCAAATTTTCTCCATCTTTTCCTATCTTCTTTCTCCCTTTAGCACCCTGAAGTTTTATTGAGTCATCCATCCAAGCTAGTAAGTTCCCTGGCAATCTGAGAGGCCGTTGCCAGCACATTTAATTTTTTGTGTTGCATGTGTATTCACCTGTGCTTTTATAGCTGGGCCAGCACAGGGTGTATTGGTGGATTCCTTTAGCAGGGGGTATGGATGCAAACAAAAAGCAGTGGGATGTCTGACCAGTCACGTTCCAAAAAGCTTTCTGACGTGTTGTCACTGTTTGACTGCCTGGGTCTAACTGCATTTTTGTTTGGACAGCTTAATATTGTGTCAGTGGCTTTGTTTCCCTTTGCTGCCAGTGCTTGAAATGTCCTGTAGCTTTTCTGTCATCTCCATTGTCTGTGCGTTTTCGGGGCAAGAAGGTGGAATTTCCATGCAAATCAAGCTTCTTGCTTGTTCTGTAACACTGGGCACAGCAGCACATCAGAAATAACAAAGTTACAGCAAGTGAAAGATTGCTCAAAGTCTTGTGTAACCCTTCAGCTCGCTGGTACTGTGTCAGTTTAATTCTGGATCCTATTTCAGCCTCCTGTTTGATGTCAAGGAGCACTCCTGTCAAGGAGTGTTTGTATAATAATGTCTTGACACTGTAAATTACGTAATCCAAGGTGGTTTTCATCAGAGATTTCTTTTGTGGCTCTGCCCATGAAAAATGGTGTTACAGAACTTTCAGGAGTCTGATACCTGTGTTACTCTTGGCAATGTTCAGGGTGAATGGAGTTGTCTGTGCTGACAATCATTGTCTGAGGGTCAGAGAATTGCTGGGGCTTGCAATCCTTCAGTTTTTGTGGCATCCTGTGTCAGAAATTCTTTAAACCTGGCTAAAGAGTGTCAATAACAAGTTGGGAAAATAAGATACAATATTAACAGGTTGTAGTTAGTGCAGATAGGCAGAGGAGCTTGTGTCAGGAGGGCACATTCTCTACAAAATCTTTAATAGCATGCAAATTTTGAGACTCTGGAGGCCGAAGATGGAAGATCTGGGGGCAAGCTGTGTACTTTATTGCCCAATGTGATGGAGCAAACCCAGGATAAGGCACGAGGGGCTTTGTGAAGGTCACACTGGGGGGGTTGAGCAGCCTGGAATGGTGGAAGGGAGGTGGGAATGAGATGATCTTTAGGGACCCTTCCAACCCAAACCATCCTGTGATTCTGTGATGGCTTTTGATGTTCCACCCTGAGATGGTTGTGACCCTCTCACCATCATCTCATGCAGTGGAAAGGTGGAGAGGTTTTCTCCCTGATATATCTAAAAAAATTTAAACTTACCTACTCTACCCCTCCCAGAAAAACTTGAGAAGACAACACTCGTTTTGAAAAAATAAATATTCAGATTTTAGGAAATGGCCAGTGTCACACTGTGTGGTCTTTCTCATTTTTCCTTGGGAGGTAACTTGTACAGCATTTCATAACTAAATTATGGTCTGCTAGAGTCTTGCTGTTTCCAGTATTGTGTGACAAATGCTCCAAGAGTGAGCCAGATATATATGAGAGATTGTAATCATCTAGAGAAATAAGATGATAAAATATTTTTAATAGTAGGAAAACAGTGAGTGAATAAGGCAGGATGCATTTGCATTTTGCTTTTTCCCCTGCACAACAGGTACAATAACGCATCCTCATTTCCCACTGGTGGTGTTAAGAAGTGATTAGTTGTGATTAGCATGACAGAAAGAAAATTGGGGAATTATTTCTTTTAATGTCGTGTTGCAGTTCATAATAAACAACGTATAGAGCCATAAACTGAATATCCAAAAACTGGTACTAAATGTTGAGGAGTTGAGTCGTGTTTCTGTAGAACAGTGTAGCCTGTGCCCAGGTGAGATCAGAGCAGGCAGGTGTGGGGGTTAAAATGCACAGAAACTGGTACTAAATGTTCATGATTTGAGTCGTGTTTCTGTAGACCAGGGTAGCCTGTGCTCAGGTGAGATCAGAGCAGGCAGGTGTGGGGGTTAAGATGCACAGGGATGTCCTGTGGGGATTTCCCTGCTGGCTTTGCACACTCTGTGTTGGGGTGAGTCCAAAGAGAGCACGTTGTGAATGTTCAGTGACATCTGTGGGAACTTGGATCTCTCTGAAGGGATCACTTCTTCAACTAATGGAAATTGCCTCTCTGGAGGTGCCTTCCTGTCGTTATGATTCTTCATAAAGAAAATGATTTGTTTATGAATTGATTCCAGCTGAACACTTGCTTATTTGTTGTCAAAAATTTGCAGTTCCATTAACAAAAACTAACCACATAGAGATGGTTAAAAGACAGCAAACAACTCTCTGTGACAGACTCAAGTTTACAGTGCATAGTATATCAGAGAATTCCCTGAGCCTTTTGCTTCCATTGTGCAGCCTTTTCAAAAAGCTTTTTTACAGTTTGGGGTGTGGAGGGCCTTGGAACTGAAGGAGGAGAAAGTCTGGTTGTTTTTTAAATTTATGATTTTCTTAGAACTAGTAAAGGCACGATAGAAGAAGCACAAATGTTTTGTCAGTTGAATTTCTGCCTTCGTGGTAGGAAAAGTACAGAAGGTGGGTAAAGTGTTTGTCTTTTGCAGTAAATAATCACAATATATTTTCGTATTTGTGTGTGCATTTGCTATTTTTAGGAGACATGAGGCGCCCTTGGAGGTAGGAGGGTGGATTAAAATGGGATTTCAGGTTCTTGGGAACTTTTACTTCATGGCCAAAAGTTCTTGGCAACATTAGTATGTGAAACGTTAAACTGAATTTACTGTCTCAATTCATAGGTAAAAGTAGAAAGTGTTTGCTGTGAATTATTTGCTGTTTGATTTAGTTAATATTTTAGGAATATTGATTCGGAGTCTTGGTCATAATGTTTGGAATTTTTATTTATGTTTTAGAACCTTTAAATTAGATCTGTGCTATTGTTATGTTCCCTGTCTCTGGCACACTTTAAGCTGTGTAAGATTATCTTACCTCTTAAAAAAGAGAGGTTTGGCACAAGAAATATCAACTTAGAAAATTCTTTTTAATGTGTTTTGTCTTCCACTCCTCTCCATCTGTAAATATTGGTTATTCCTATGAAACATTGGTCATCTTTGTTTGAGCTGTAGAAGTTGGCTTTGTCAGCTGATTTTCTGTGGAAGCAATGGAAGCTGGAGTACATTCATTTAGTGGAGGAACAATCACCCTTTCTTATGTTCTGTAGGTCCCTGAAGCAGGCACCCCATCACTTACCACGTTCCAGATGGGAAATGATGGCTGAGAGCAGGAAAGCAGCAAGCTGTTAAACCACCTCTTAGTTTATAGACCCTCTTAGGAACTGGGAGAGCATGTCCAGAGCTGTAAACCTCAACTGTTCTCAGTCCTGAACCACTTCACATTCAAAATTCACACTGGGAAAGATTAATACTGATCAGATGAGCTTTGCTAATAAAAACAGAGCTTAAGAGGGTGCTGCTTTCCAGCTGAAATGTGGCTGTTTCTTGTGCAGATCAGTGCAGAATGAAATGTGCTCTCCAATCCACCTGTTTGACACCACACAGGGGCACAGAGAGCTGATGACAGGGTCAGGGGTAACACCTGCAGGGTTTCAGTAGCCTCTCATCAGGTAAACTCACTGTGGAGATGAGAAAGCGCAGCGTTCCCTTCACCCTCAGCAGGGTGCTTTCCAAATTTATTTCATTTTTGTCATACTTCTTTTGTACATTATCACATTTGTTTGCAACTATATTAAAAGAGGGATTTGCAGTTCCTGTGTCAGGCAGAGATGGAAGTCAAACTTACTGAAATACACTTCTTACAGTCTCTTAATACAGGAGAAACTCTTGGGGCATTTGTCACTTTGGGTGTTGATTCTGCTTCAGAAATGAAACTAGTACTTATTTTGGAATTTCTGTACACCTTTGATGGGCAGAGCAAGTTGTATGTGGGGTTTTTTTACTGTGAATATAGAATTCATTATTTGTGTTTTGCTTTTTGGTTAAAGAAAAAAAAAAAACCTAAGATGAATTATTTTGCACAGTGTTGCATTGGGAAGGTAGCCAATTTCATCTATTCCAGAGCTTGATGTGAATTTGTGGGAAACCTCTAAATGCATTGGTTTTCTCTCTTATGCAATAAATGAATCCAGTAGGGTTTTAGATCTGGCCATGAAACACGTATTTTGTAGAAAACCCACAGAATGGACCAAAGTCAGTCAGTCAGTAACTCACAGTGCAGGAAGTGGTCTCCAGTTTACAGCGTATCACATAACCTGCTCTTTGTGTTAGGTGAAGGCATCCATACTTCTGTGCATTATATACAAATAACATGTGTTACGTGTCTGAACTAATAATTTATGTCCTGTAAATAGCCCTTTGGTTCTACAAGAACCAGACACACTGACTTGTTGGCTAATTCTCTAGAAAAGAAAATTTATTTCCTCTTCTCAGCAGTGTCTCTTGGGTTGTTGTGGAGATGCTTTTATTAGCAGAGTAAAATAAATCAGGACTGTTCTGGCAGTCAAGTTGCATTAGGTCTTATAACTTCTTTTGAATTAGTGAGTTTAATAAACCAGGCTAGCAGCCTAACTTTGCTTTCTTTTAAAAAAGAAGTTTCTTGATTATCTGATCATGTATTTTGGATGACTTTAAAGAGCCTGGAGGAGTATTTGTTAAAACAAATACTTAGAGATGTTGGAAACATACCTAAATCCAGTAGAGAAGAACCCAGGCTCTGTCTGGTGAAAAGCAGACTGAGCTCTACACACAGTGTCCCATAGGAGAACAGAGATGCCCTCGGTGGATGTATTGGTGCCCCCCAAAACAGTATTCCCAATTCCCTGTATTTGGGAAGGAAGTTGAAATTGAAGGTGTAGTTGAAAAGGAAATGAAATCAAGTATTTCAGATTTCCCACAGTCTGGAAATCCCAAAAAAAGCATTTCAGAAACACCCAGCAAGTCTCTTTCCAAAGCCAAGTGTGTCCCCTGGTGCTCACAGCCCTTGGTGGAGCTGACACACTTGTCAGTCTCACTGTGCCACGTCCCCCTGGAGCCTGGAGCCGCGTCCCCCTGGCAGGGCAGTCATGACACCTCCCCTTGCTGGGGACAGCCCTGTCCAAGGGGGAGTCATCTGAGGTGCTTCTGGGGCAGTGAGGGATCTGGGAGCAGTGACAGCCCTGGCTCCAGAGGGCTTCACAAGGTCCACAGGGATGCACCTGGGGCCAGCTCTCAGCCAGGAGCCCGTAAGGGATCTGGGAGCAGGGACAGCCCTGGCTCCAGAGGGCTTCACAAGGCCCACAGGGATGCTCTTGGGGCCAGCTCTCAGGCAGGAACCCCCACAGGGGCAGTGTCAGGGTTTGACTGGAAAGGCACTCAGATGGGAGGGAGCCTTCTGAGTGTTCCTAAATCCATTACCTCAGGAAAGGGTTCTGCTCTTCCATTCTTCCATGAGTTTTAGTTACTGGTTTAGTGACTTGCTGACATCTGCCTGGGAGTGCTGGGGGTTTTGTTCTAGGATAAAATACTGTCCAGCTTAATCAGCTTTCTGGAATTCTTGTTTTTGAAAAAAAAGAGAGCCACAACAGCTTAGTACTGACCCTCAGACAAGAGCTGCAGGGCTAAGGCCCTGGAACGTGAACCTTGCCTTTGTTTGGGAAACCCATGTCCGTCCCAAGGTCAGTCCCATTAAAGACAGGCATCAAGAGGTTCCACAGTCCCAGAATATTCCGCTCCACGAGTCTCCTGGATTCTACTAGAATGTGGCCTTGGCTTTAAAGAAGCTAATTAAAACCTAGACACTTCAAGGCAAAAATGCTGGGGTCAATGAATGGATATTTTCCTCCAGTCTTATTTTACTGAGTAACTAAACAGATTTAGCCAAATGTAATTTTGCTGTTTGGTTCTTTGGAAGCAGCAGCTTTCTGCCCCTGAGTTTTTTACTGCTGCAGTTCTCTCCAATTACCTTTAAAAGCAACAGAGTTCTATACTATCAGATCTAGACTTAGTGTGCTTTGGAGCAGAGCATTGGCAGCTTGTAAAACAACCTTCCACAGCTGCACACAGAGGGGAGAAAAGTCTGTGGTCGTATTTTCTGTTGAAGGTTTGTTTTGAGAAGAGCAAGGCCTTGGGTTTTGCAGGCAATCCTCATCAGCAGAGTAGCTCCATCAAAGTTGCTATTCACTGAAGCAATTTTGAGCAATTCTGAAATAGCTTTAATTGATATCCAATTGCAGTTCAAGATCCAAGAGCAGAGGGGCAGGGTGAGGGAAAAGGATAGTCCTTAGTCTGCTGGATACTGCATTTTTCATGTCTCTTACATGCTTGGGAGCTACTGAATTCATTTTACTAATAAATTAGTGATTTTTGTAACAAACCAAGCCATTAACAAACCCCCAAACAATCTCTTCGTTGGGATCATGTCATCCTCAGTCCTGAGATACTTTTCATCCCAATAGCCTGATTGTGAAAAATGTATTTCCTCGGTGACTAATCAAAGGTAATTTCAGTAGGTAGCCACGCTCATTAATTAACCCTGGTCACGGGGCTCACAGAGCTGCGAGGGCTGGTTTCAGCAGGTGCCGAATAGAGCCCACGCTTTTGGTCGCACACTGCCACCCAAGGCACTGACATTTGGGAGCTGTCGGACTGAAATGCGTGTGTGAGTGAAGTGTTTTCCCTTGCCCCCTCTGTGGCAGGCCCACGAGGCAGCGCTGGAGGCCAGGGCCAGCCCCGAGCTCAGCGACCGCCTGCAGCAGCTGGAGAGGGACGTGGGGCGGCACCGCGACGAGGCCGCCAAGGCTCAGGCCGAGGTGGATCGGCTCCTGGAGATCCTCAAGGAGATGGAGAACGAGAAGAACGACAAGGATAAGAAGATAGCAGAGCTGGAAAGGTGAGCACGGGGTAAAGGTAGAAGAGGAGGAAAAGAGCTGATTAATGGTAGAGATTAGTCGTTCTTCTTGCCTTAAAAACCTTGAAGTGTCTGCTTTGGGAAAGTCTCTTTAGAGTTTTTCTGTCCTTGCTCCTTTATTGTGCCACATTGTTAGGAAAAAGATGTATTAACCTGTGCTTTTTCTTTCCTGGCTACTCAAAAATAGGCCTGATATAGGTAGACCTAGAAGGGTAGACAGTGCTGTAAGGGAATGGAGATGGTAGGAAAAGCTGCTGACATTTTGGTGTGTTCGTAAAACAGTTTGTTGTTTTGATACAATAAATTCCTCAGGCGTGGCTCTCACGAAAACAGATAAGAAAAGTGACTTTTCAGAGCTTGTGATCCCATTTACTCAGACTCTTCTGACAGCTGGCCTCATAACTCGATACTGGTGGAGACACAGGTCAGCTTTAGCCCAGGTCAGTCTGAAGAGCAGATTTGCTTTTGTCCAAGCAAAACTTGATTCAGCACTTTTCAACATTTTCCATCTTTCTCTTGGAGCCGAGAGGCTCAAGACTATAATGTCCCAAGCAAAAAATAAAATTCATTATGATTCAATGACATTTGTATCACAAGTATAGGTAGCAGATCTTGGGAAAGACCTGAATTAGATTGTGTGTTCTGTCATTTTCTCATCTCACAGTGGGCCGAGAGAGATTTCTGGGCAGTAACCTGCTGTTCGGAGTTTTTCGTTTACCATTCCCAATGAAAAATCACTAACTTGGAGCAGCAAAATGGAAATTTGATTATTTCCATTTGCCTTGTGCCAGAATAGTCTTTCTAATTTCTGTCTTTTCAGTATTTAACTGCTCTACAATTTAGTGTCAGGAAGATTAGGGCAGCTAAGTGGAGGACATTTCAGGTTCTGCAATCAGCGCTTATTTTTCCTGGCTTGCTGATTGTCAAATTGTGGCTGCTTCTGAATGATTTGAAAAACTCTTTTCTAAGGAGTCCATTCTCTTTTCCTTGACATGTACAGAGCTCTGGAACAGTTCAGCTTGCCAGCTGGGTTTCTTCTCTCTTTGTGACTGTAAGCAACATCCTGTTGGTTTTCTTTCAGTTGTTTTATTTAACCAAAGTTCTTCATACTTATGGCATAAGCTCGAATACCCAGGAGTGAGGATATATTCTTTTTAAATGTCTTTGTTTTTTCCTGAGTGATGCATTGTTCAGCCCATTGGCACATCATGTAATGACAGAACGTTCAGGCAGTAGGTTGATGTTGCTGAGTGAGTACAGACATGAAAAAGTCATTTGTGTGATTCTTTCCAGTCCTGTTGGGGTCCCCTCTCAGGGGTGACATTCCCTGTGTCATCCTCTTTAGGGCAGGCAAGGTGACCAGGGAATAGGTGCAAGCACCAGGCTTCTGTCAGAAGAAAGATAAGGGGAAGAAATACATTCATAGTGCCTTAATTATTTTTCCTCTTTGTGAAGAACTAACCACTGTGTAGGAAAAGAAAGTCAGAAATATGCATCGTTCCTCAGCCTGATTCCTAGAGGAGAAAATGGCAGGAGGAGAATTCTCTTACGTATGCTTTTAATGCAAGCTGATTTTTTTATTACATTAGCATTCAGAAACTAATCATGATTTGGCTTGCAGCATCAAAAATTGAATAGACACAAGTGTCCTATAAACAAAAAAGTTTATAGTCCAGAAAGGGAAAATAACAAAGATGAGAAATTAGGATGGGGCTCCTTCTCCTTTATAGATAGAAGCAATTGCACCATCTTCAAAGAGGTAGAAAGCAAGCTTTTTCTGGGAAAAGATGCACTTCTGGACATCTGCAAAGCAGTTATTGTTTGTCCTGTTACATGGTAATTTCTTGATGTTTCAGTCACAGACTAGGGTCTTACTGTGAAAGCACAAAAACCCAAATGAGTGGATATCATTCTATAACAATCTGGTAAATACTTTGACTATTCAGTTTTATCCATTCCTTCTCACCACCTGATCTTCAGTCTTACAGAAAATTGAGTGGTCCTCTTCTCTTTTTAACTTATCTTTTCTACCAGTACTGAGATGAGATAGAATATGTTTTCTCTTGTTTCTGACAATTAGAATAGGTATTTTGACTGTGTAAAAGAAAAGATTGCTTTTGTCATCATGTGGCTGCCAGTAGCCAAATAAATCAAGGGGAGGAAAAAGATCTTAGAATATTCATGTTCTATAACCACTCTAAATGGAAATAGAAAAGTCTTCGTGGTTCAAAGATCTAATCCAGATGCTGTTAGTGTGGTGATTTAGCCAAGTATCTGCACCTGAAATGATTTTTCAGGTGGAACTGAAAAATAATATAAACACATATATATAACACAATATAAAAGTAATATAAACACAGCACTGGAGAAAGAGACAGACACTTCCAGATACTTTATAGTGAGGTTTTGACTGGTAATTTCTCTTTTTCTGAATAATTGTTGAAATTTCTATTTGACCTTGTTTTCAGCCGCTCCCCCAAACAACTATTCCCTGAAAGCTTGCTTTCTTCCTGGGAGTTTTTGCACAAAGCAGAGATTTTGTCATGCCTATTTCATGTATAGGTTGGTCTGTGATGTTTTTGTCTACAATGCTTGTTTATAAAATATTCTTTCATGGCCGAATTTATATATCCGGGCATGTTACATGCATGTTATAGATCTAGGAGGGTCTCGGTTTCCCGGAAAAACAAACAGATAAATTTGCCTTTTAAAAGTCTTTCCTAAGCTGTGGTCCATGCAGAGCGAGCTAGAAATTATCTCGACTTCTAATGCTTCTGCAGCTGGTCAAAGTGTTGTGCAGAGAAGAGCCTTGGTGCCTGCAGGAGTACTTGTCAGCAAGCTAAACAGCAGATAATGCTGTGCCTGTCAGGGGCAGGCAGTGTCCACCTGCAGCAGGATGAGAAGAAAGAAGTCTCATACGGAGAATAACTGTACTGAAAAAAAGGGATTTTTCAAAAGGGAGTCTCTCTTCCCTGTCGTTTTCCCTTTTGCTAGTTCTGTGTGACACAGCCCACGTGCTGTCAGGGAGAGAAATGGTATCTCAGTTTCATCCACAGGAGGGATGTGCCGCCTGTTAGGGAGGTGTGCACAGAGGAACAGAGAAAGAGAGAAGACCAGTAGGGAGAGGAAGATGAAATCAAAAGCAGAAAACTGTTCTTTGACCTTTTCAGTGCAGGCAAAGCTGCCTTGCGCTTAAGTTAACCTAAAGAGGGGAATGCTTCCACTCTTCGGTAGCTGTTGCAATTACTGAGTGGCAGACATTGCTTTTCAAATGAAAGATAACTAAAAAAAAGTTACGTGTTAAGTGTGGTGCATGCTGTGCAAAAGCTGAAAAATATTCTAGAACCGACACAAGGTTGAAAGCTGGTGTATGTTCTCGATGGGGAGAATTTTGCTTTTTCTTACGGGAAGGTGGGCCCTGAGTTCATTTCTTCTGCGGGTGAGCAGCCCCCAGAAGTGAGTTTTGTTTCTGTTGTTGCTGTGGTGGTGTGGAGGGGTTTGTAGCTGTCTGGTTATTCTCTTCCTCTGTAACTAACCTTTGCCTTTTGTATTGCCATTCCATGACCTCCTGTCTCTCTGTAACCGTCCGTTCTGTGTCCTGTCCCCTCCCTTGCTCTCTCCCCGTGTCCCCCCGAGTCGTGTCGTGTTGTTTGTGTTTCTGTCCGGGGTGTTTGTGACCTTTGGGGCCTTTCCTCAGCGAGCGCGGCTCCCGCCATCCGCACCCTCCCTGCCAGGTGTCGGTCCCCGCACCGCAACACCTGGGGGGGTTTGTGTGGGACTTCCTGGGAAAGTGAGTGTCCTCAGGCTTTGTTTCCTCCTCCTCCGGGCTGGGGTGTGCCTGCTGCTGCTGCCGGGGGCTGCTGCTGCTGCCGGGGGCTGCTGCCATGCTGCTGCTTCCCCTGGCTCCAACAGGACCTGCTTGTGGCCGCAGTCCGAAGGAAGCTTGCTGCTCTTCTCCCTGATTTCAACTCCACAGAAGCTGTTGCTGTTTAATTCTCTCGCTGTGTTTTACCTTTGGCTCTAATCTGCCAGTTCTGCCTGAACCAGCTAAAACTCAAGTGTTCTTCAAGTGTTCTAAAATGTCATTGATTGACTTATTCCTGAGTTTTGTTGTGGTGACCGTCCTGTAATAAGCAAGCAAACCAACAAATGAAAGGTCGTGTTCCTTTTCTGGGACGTGGTCATCACAGCCTTCAGAGCAGTTTATACACAGCTCTGTTGGTGTGTGCACATGGGCAAGTAAGAGCTGGCTCTGTACTTGGGAGGTGGCAGGAAGTCCATCTGTATGTGTTCCTTCAGGAGTGAGCACTGAGTGAATGTATTTGTAAGTCCTGGTTCCAGTTGCAGGCTTAAAATGGATTTTCATTTGCCATGCTCACTCTACAAGATAGGTAGTTCTTGTAAGGACACGGGGCTTGTTTTTTTCCTGAAAGAAACTTTGCTTTGGGAACAAAGGAAGACATCACTCAGCTGTGGAATACCAGCTCTCCTGCTAAGGGCAGCTGGAATTAGTGGCTATTTTAAGAAAGAGAATTTGGAGAGTTTTCCTAAAAAGAATTTAAGGGTGCCCTTTTCAAGAAGAAACCTTCCAACTTTTGATTTGTAGCAGCTAAAAGGTGTACTCCTCATCTTAAATATTTCTTCTCAACAGTAAATAAAAGATTTTGAAACAGTGGGGGATCTCAAAGGAGTGCTGAAAAATGTGGACAGCAGAATGCAGTATCTTATTTTGTCTGTCTTTAAGACAGATGTGTTTGTGTAGTGTTCTGTGAAGGATAGATGGGGAGAGAAATTAGCTGTATTTTCCATCAACTTTACAGTTTCCTAGAATAGTGTAAAGGAAACTGTACTAGTAAATTATGCCCTAAGCTTAAGTCAACAGTTTGAAGCTGAAATACTTACATTCAAACTGCTACTCATATCTTGGAATAATTGTCTTTGATTTTCAAGTTTGTTGTTTCTGTGAATTTTTAAATAGGTTTTTAGAGCATTCCTAAGAAAGAACCTCATCAAGGCATATAAATGATTTAAAGTAAAAGATACATTGTCAAATTAAGGAAAGGTGTTTATAAAGTCATAATCATCACCATTAAACTTTACCTTGAAAGATGGTATGGCTGTAATTCTGAATTGCCTTAACTGATTATAGTTCTCCAAAACCAAATTTGATTCTGATTCAGGCATTGGAAAACCTGAAACAATGAAATATTATTTTAAAATACTTCATTTTGTTGCCATACAACATAAAAGCAAATCAAATACCTTATAGCTGCATGGTATTATTACAAGGCAGAATCTGTTGTGTTTTTCATTCACTTCCCTCAAAAATTTGTGGCTTAAGTGAACATTAAAATTCTAAGGTAAATCAGTCTAAACTTAGGATGTTCTGAAATGAAGACTGCCTTATAATTTTAATTCACATCTTATGTGAAATGATACAATCTTTAACCATACATGAACAAAATTTTTCCATAAAAATGCTGCCTTTTGTGAAGGATGCAGCTGAAGTTCTGCACAAAAATCCCTGGTTTGGTTGAACCTGTCGTGGGAAACAGCAGCACAACTTTTTAATATTTGGCAAGCAGCTGAGGACAGAGTTTTGTAATGGAAAGAAGTGATCAGGCCCACAGTTGGTCCAGCTCCACCTCTGAGCACACAGATCTGTTGCATATTAAGATTTTCATAATTTCCAAGCTAGGAAAGGAAGAAGTAATTTCTTTCTTCTCACTCTTGCTCTGTCTTCATACAAGATCAACATTACACCTGAGGTCCCATATCGAGTTTCACAGGGGGAAAACAAAAACAATTTCATATCAACGTAACTTCTTAAAACAGGTAAGAGTAAAAGATGCAGGCACATCTGCTTACAGGTATTTAACTGCAGACATTGGAAAGGATGCTGATTTTCAGAAAACAAGTGTCTGCCCTCTGGAAGTCAGCCTTTGTTCAAGTTAAGAGCAGCACTCAGACTCACTAATGGCTTTTGAACTCTGTCTAAGGATAGAAAAGAGACACACACAGAGAACTGCCAGTAATTGCAAATCCATCTGGAGAGAGCACCTGATAAAAACCTCATCATAGTGATTTTGTGGTGGCTCCTCAATCCATGCTCACCTTTTTATATAATGGGATATCCTTCTTGGATTTGTTCTTTATTTAGCTGTCCTTTAGTTCCCATTCTTTCCCTCTTGCTGTGTTTTGGGAGGAACTGAAGCTCTGTGATGTTGCAGAACCGGCTGTTCTGAAGTACAAGGTCAGAGGGACCCCAATGGCTGCAGCCCCTGACGTGGTGAACGTGGTGAGGTGTCAGGCTCTGGCTCCAGGGGCCGGCTGTGTTACCCCTCAGGGAGCCCCCAGACCTGGTGTGACATCCCTGTGCAGGCAGGACAGGGATCAGTCCATGGAACACCACACACCAACTCCTTGGTGAGCCCCCAGACCTGGTGTGACATCCCTGTGCAGGCAGGACAGAGATCAGTCCATGGAACACCACACTCCAACTCCTTGCTTAAGCCCAGCACTGGGCTGCCTGAAGGCATGGCTTGCCTGCTAATCCACGCCTGAAGACCTGACCTTGCATCCTCCAGGAAGGGCCCTGCACCAGAGGAATACCTGTGATCAGAAGCACTGATGGGGAACTTTTTTGGAGGCTTCTTTTCCTGCCAATTTTTCTCGAGTGCTGAAGTCCTGCTTGTTTTTATCGTTAAATCGAAGTGGTTTTCAAGCACTCCCTCTCATGCCTATTATCTGTAATGAGTATAGGAGTTGTCATCTGCTTTATATTGCAGCAATAATGGATTTTATTTAGCAGTTATCTCCTAATCCAGCTGTTAGATCAGTAGAGTGTTAGAGCTGTGATATAATTAAAATAATTATAAATGTGAGGAGAAAGGGCATCATCACATAAATAATGAGCTTAGTCTGCATATCAGTTTCATTGTTACCTGCCTTTACTACATCTTCAAAAGCAGTTTTGTAGCTTTGTTTTAGACAATATCTTTGAGCAGAATCCATACTCACAGCCGAGTGTGAGAGGAGTGAAGAAAAAACCACCAAAACTGTCTTTTATACGACTGATATAGTAAAAATAAAAGTGTCAGATCCTGGCATTGTCTTGGGGTACAGAAAGAACAAAAGGAATATGCAGTAATTGCCAGTTAGGCAGTGAAATAATAATTCCAGTGCTCATTGTGGCCATCTGTGGCTGGGTTTGTGCTCTCAGGTCCGTGCGTACACGTGTGCATGGATGCATACACAAACCTTCTGTCTCTCCCTCTCCATCTCTTCCCCATCCCTCTAAATATCAACCAAGGAAAAAGGAAAAGACCAGCCATCATTCTTTTTATCAAGAAAACGTGTCAAAAAGGGGTAAACATAAATAGCCTTTCTGCTTTGACAGACACAAGGAGGATCAAATGCCTATTGTTCCCTGTCAGACTGCTTTGAAGGAGTGACAGGGTAATAAATATACACAATCACTCACTGTCAAACAAGGGGAATTCAAAGGTTGACTGAAAATCGTTACATAAACTACATCCTAAGTACATCTGAGGCAAATGTAGCAGGCTCATTCCATTCCCTATAATACACAAGCATGTGGAAAAAATTGTGGCTGGAATAACCAACAGCTTTTAAAATACAGATTTCCTAATTAAAATGCTTAAGCTTTCGCATCTCATTTTTTTAATCTTCACCCAGTGATCCAATTAACGTTGGCTCTGTCTTTAAGACTAGCGAGCTGGTATTTTCAAGTGGTTTTCTGTGGGACTGCCAGCTGGCATTCCAGTTGTCTTGTCTCCTGTGTGAGGTTGCATGGGAGTGCAGTCAGTGGGGCCGGGCGGGAGCGCTGCCGCTGGATCCTGGGAGGAATGCTGCAAGCCTGTGCTCTTGCTCGAGGGAAGGAGTGCAAACTCCTGATTTTGCTCTGTCATGAGGATGTCTGGGATGGACCTGCTCCTGCTTGCTTGGGGCTGCTGCCTGGGGCAGGTGCTTGCTGTGCTCCGGTGTTCAATTTCACTGATGCAGCCCATGAACTGACCCTTCAGCTCCAGTCCATGGCAGGTGTCCCTTTACCTCCCAAGAGCTGACAGCTTCAGGTGTCTGCCTGGGTTTTGGTTTGAGTGATAGCACACTTACAGATTTTAGTTTTCTAATTCTAATATGCTTTCAGACGCAGTCCTTATTTTTGTTTGGGTAAATGTTATGGTTATTCTAAAAACCCGCACTTGTAAAAAATATTTTGTACCTCCATAACAAAACCTTGAAAAAGGGACTAGCAATTACACAAAATGTATTTTTCTTTGGAAGAAAGAATTATTCCATTACAAAGTGGAGATGTAGCAATAATTATTCTGTGTTTTAAAGCCATGCAGCTGGCTAAATAATACTTCTGTAGCACTCAGAAAACTGCAAATGACCTCGGCATGGTGTTGTACAAACTGTTTTGCCTTCATCCTGTGCCAGCAAAAGATGCTACCTTTAATTGCAGTTGAAAGAACTGGATGATTCATTTAAATTTTACTGAGCTGTTCTGAGTTGTAGCCTGTATGTTTTTCACTGTTAAATGGAAGAAACAATATCACATTGTTACAACACAACCAGGAATTGCGAGGGATCCCTGAAACACAAAATGAAAAGTCCTGAATTTTCCCCCTTACCATATTTACTCCCATATTTAACCAACTGTTTATTTTGACATTTTTGTTCCCTTTTGTTAAATTTGTTTGTAGCCTTGGATTTCAGTCAGAATTGTTACTTACACGTTTTTCTGTATGAATTAACCAAGGCTTTTGGGACATTAAAAGTTACTTTGAGATCAAACGCTGAGATCTGGTATTTGGCATTTTACAAGTCTCATCTTCCCCCAAATCCCCAGATAATTCAGCCTTTACAGCAGCTGTCCTTGAAGGGCTTGATTTGAAGAATGTTGGTTCAGAAGCCAAAGAAAAGTACCTTTGCACTATTTAATCTGTTACAGACCAGCAACAGCTGCTTGTACAAATTCAATACCCTGCAGGGTTGATAGTAAAGTTTATGCCATAAATAAGGACTTCAAGTTCCATTTGCATACCTCCATATACCAAGAGTAATAAAGAATATAGCAGTTAGCCTGTCCTATAGAAATCTGTTTCTCCAGCCCATATCCTGCCTTTTTGGAGTAAAATTTTGCCATGGGAGGAGCACAACGTGTGCTTAAAAGCCAAATTGCTACTTTGGACAGAAGGCCATTTCCTTTGCCTCTCTTCTATTGACTGAAACCCATCAAATTTAAAACCAGGTGGAAAAGATCTGTATTTCTGGTTCCTTGTTGACTTGCCTTGCTGTTATCAGTGAAATTGACAGCAGATGCCTATGAAAGATACTGGAGACATTTGGGAAAAAAAAGCAATAATGAACCTATGGGACTTCATGTTATACAGGGGACTCCAGCATTTTGTCTTGGTCACTTCTGCTGTTGAACAATGTTGGAGAGAACTGTCAAAAAAAAACCTGTTTGGTCATTATTGTTTTTAGATTGCACCTTCTACAGGAGAATTATATGGCAGGAAGAAGAGGCAGCTGGTTTTTTTGTTTGTCTTTGGAAGGGGAGACTTCAATGTCAAAATTAAGAAAGATGAGCTTTTAGCTTTGACAAGTCTTCAGGTCTCGAGGACTTTACTCAGAGGTTGGGGTTTTTCTTTCTATTTAGTTCCTTTAGACAAGTTGGGATCATCTGCAGGAAAAGTGAAAAAACTGCATGTCTTGCTCATGGAGAGAAAATAAGCCCTTAGAAAATGTTGTAAAGGAAGACATTAGGTTTCATCTCAGATAGTCAAACTCTGTATTTTCAAAATGTTTATTAGAATTCTGGAAGAAGGGTACTTGCTAATGATGATGTAAATCCGGACTTTCCTTGTAAGATGGCTTATTTTCTTTTTCCAAGAACTGTTATGTATTGGAGACTATTTTCTCTGCAGAAAGTTGCCTCTGATTGAAATGGTGTAATCTAATCTCAAGGTCCTTTTTTCTCTTATTTATTTTTCTTTTTTCATTTTAATTAGATGTCTATAAAACATGCAGCTCTGTGTTTGTGAATGACTGTGTGTCCGTGTGTCATTACCTGATTTATATCTGCTTGTTTTGTCCTTTATTCTTGAAGTGCTTTATCTCTGGACTCTGTTTTCACAAACTCTAACTCTTTCTCTTTCGCATCTCCTTCCTGGATTTGCTGCTCCCTTCAGCCTCACCTCAAGGTCAGTATCCACTTTTAAAAGGGTGTTTATAAGACTGTCTATTCAGCTAAAATCGAGATCTTACTGCAGATTGCACATCCAGCTACATGATTGCAAAATAAAAGATCAGAGATTTGGTTAAGTCTGTGTAGGAGGATGGGTTGAACAGGGTGCATGTTTGGAAGGAAAGAATTTTTATCAAACCATTATAAATCAGTGCTGTTGTGCCCTGGGAGGAAGGGGGGAAACTAACCAATGAAGTTTTTAAAGGGAAAAAACTCCAGGAACAGGAAGCTGAAGCAAGACAGTTCAAATATGACTGGTTTTAGCTGTTCCTTTAAGAAGAGAAGAGGTTGGTCATTAGCCATGTTCCGTGATACGTGCACATGCTGTGGAGTGCAAAAGTAGTTCCTTTGAAATGCTGGTTGTGCAGACTTTAACTGCAGGATCTTTGTCATTGCATCTGTGCCTGAAACCTTACAGTGATGTTACAGAACTGGTTGTGGTGCAGCTTCACTGTGCTGTGCTGTCAGAAAGAGCCAAGGACTGAGGGTTAAAGATAAGTGAATTAGCAGGAGGGTGAATTTGTTGGAAGACACAAAGTGATGGACCACTGAAAAAACCCAACCAAGAGACAATATGTTTTAAGTCTTTCAACCATGGCTCATTTTTCTGTTGCTAAGTGTAGATTTTGGGATTTCTGTAGAGTAGCTTGGAGTAAATGTCTACGGCTTAAATAATACAAGTCACAATAGTTATCTAATGACTGTCACTTGCCTTTGAAAGCTCTGCAGCCATGCTGGAGTTCAGTCTGTGCTGATAAAGTCTGTTGGTAGAAACCACCTATGACTCCCGAAGAAGGAATGATGATGATTGTTTCAGGCAGTGTCTTTGCCCAGAAAGCCGCTACTTAATGACTAAAATTCCGAGTTACGGACCAACATCTGAGTCTGCTGTTGATGATTAGCTCTGAGGAATGTGGTGGTGGCTGGAATCCCCCAGTGCTGTGATGCTGCAGACGCCTCTCAGTTGTGTCAGAGTCGTGACCTTGGTTTGGCACAGGAGCTGCACTTGTGGCCTTGGGTGCGTGTTTGTCTTCCTCCCACAAACTGGAAAAAGATTGGAAGTTAATGGTGTTGTTGTCATCCATCAATACCTTCCATACCCAGTGTGTCATACTGGCATACTTGTAATTACTGGGGAGAGGAGCTCTGGCCTTGAATGACCCCCTTCATGTCCCAAAAAGCACAACTGCCAGGAAGCTTTTCCTGCCCCGTGAGCCTTCTCCTCTGAAATGACCCCTCTGCCTTTTGCTGCAGGACCCTGTGGGGCAGACGGTGTTTGCCACCATGAGTGGAGCTTGGTGTGCTTTGGCTGGCGAAGTCCTGGGTCTTGTGGAATCAGCTGTCAAAGCTGTTTTGGCTTCACTCCACATGGCTGCAGGGTTTTGTCAGTACCTGTGCCTATGCTGGAGTGAATGATGAGACGGGAAACAATTTCAGGGCGCTGTTTGGTTGTGGTCTTTCTAAGACCTGGTGTGATTGCTTTTTTCACAACCATAACTTTCATTTCTCACATTTAGAGCATAATGTAAAATTTGGCTAGAGAAGGTCTGGCTGTGATTGGAGGTGACCAAGTGTTAGGAGTAGGAACTTGGAAGAGTTTTCTGAGATATTAAAGAGATTGTCCATTCTGTCCTCACAGCTTCTTGGTTGGTTTATTGATTATTTTGGATTACTTTTTTTCCATTTTAAAAATTGCCGAGGTTTTCATTTATTAGTTAAAATAAATCAAGAGTGTAAGGAAATAGGTGGAATGACTGCTCTTGGAACTACAAAATCTCTGCTGGCCAGAAACAAAATAAAAAGATTCTCCTCAGGGCAAACAGGAAAATTACAGCGGTTGAAGTGCACTAGTTTCTTTCCTAAGCATTTCAGAGTTTGCCTAATTAAATTGACTGCAACATATGAAGAAATAGCTGTTCTGTGAAGTTACAGTCTACCTTGGAAGCTACCATGGGAGGCATAACTTTATTTTTCTCTGAATGATGTAAAGCAATTTTTTCAGACATCAAAGCAAATGTGTCTCCTGGAAAAGAGCTGAACATGTGGAAAATGTGTTAGGTATGTCTGTCTTCTAATAGGAAGAAATCCTCTGAATTATTTCTGTTCTCATCAAGAGCAGCTTTGCTTACAGTAATCAGTGCAATACCTCTGAATTTTCTGATCTGTCCCTTAAGCTTTCATCACCTCTCTGCTGTTGACAAACTCAGTGGATCAGGATAGAGCCGTGCCATCCACATCACTGCTGCTGCTGTGACATGTACTTACTGCTCACCAGTCCTAGGGATCTGGAGTGGATGTCATGCTGGTTCATAGGAAATAAAATTGTCTTGGAAAGCATGGGGATTAAGCAGTTTTCTGTAAGAAGTTTTTTTGCTAAGCACCTCTGCTGATGACAGCTTCACATAAAGAACTCCCCAATGCTGCCTGAGTTCAAGAGTAACAAGCCAAATAACTGTACTGATGTCATTACCTGCAGCAGTGAAAAAAAGTAGAAAAAATACCATGAATTCATATGCTGCAGTTCTGCTAAGCTGTTCCTTTGCCTGTGTGTCACCAAAGTGGAGAGGGATAAAAAGACTGACAACCAGGTGCTATAGAGAGCAACTGCATGGTGGTCAAGGGAAGAGTGAGCTGTATTGATAATGCAGAAATAACATTTCCAGCTTCAGACTGGGTAACAGACAGCCTAACTGGCCAGGAGATAGCCCACAGCAGGCTTCCTTCTAGTGTTCTGCTTTCCACTGACACATTCTCTGTTACTTTAGATCACATCATTGATTGGACTGTCTGTCGTATTTTAAAGCAAGTATTGCAGTTCTTAGAAGAAAGTTCTCTGGACTTTTTGCTGTACCAAAGAGAATTTGATGCTCTAGGAAGTAGTAATGAAATTCTGTAAACCTAATTTCCACGAGCAAAGTGGCTTGGTGATTGGATGAGTACAGGCCAGTGGCAGGAATCCAGGTAAAAGTCTGCTGAGAGTGTCCACGTAAAATTAAATGTCAGTGTAGCAACTCAAGTGTAGCCATATAAAATCAAAGTAAAAACAAAATACTAAATCTGAGGGGATTATTTCAGTCCTTTTTCCAGAGTCCTAAACGTATATTAAACAGAACATGTCTAACCACCGAAGAAATATTTAAAATGTCATCCTTCTCTAAGAAAATAGCAGATAATATTGCATAAAATGTTCAGCAAGTACAGGAAACTCAGGGTGCTACTCAATATTTCCTTTGAAAAGCCAAACCAGCAGAGCTGTAGTGGCAGTGTGGTACCTGTGGGCTTCTCCCTGTGCACACGGACTGTGGGCTGGATCTGACACCGTGCCAGGGTGGGCAGGAGAAATGTCACTGTAAGGGTGCCTGCCTCTGCTTTCAGACCTTCAGGAGGCTCTGGGTCCTCACTCTGCCACGATGTTGGTCATTAACCATGTCAGGAAGTGATAAAAAGTTGAAGTGTGTTGAGTCAGCAGTGGTTTGAGCTCAGCAGAGACAGAAACGTTGTCTTCAAAGAAGTTTCCATTTAAATTTCCTTGGCTGTCTCCAAAATCCAGCAATCCGTAGTAGCTGTTTTCTATTCAATATATGTTTCCTGTAATTCTGCTTAGAGCAGAAGTGGCTTTGTGGAATTGTTTACAGTCAGAAGTACTCTTTTTTTCAGAGATATCTGATCCTTGTAAGGGAGGAGAAATACGGCATCTTAGGGATGATAGAGGGGAAGGGGAAAAATGAAGGCATCAGGCCTGGTGGTGGTGGGTAGGTCACAGAACAGAACTGTGGTTTCCCTAAAACAACCCACTGGTGTAGCCTTTCAACGTTGCTTTAGGTGTAGTGATTATCAGAGCTTTCCTCCTCTGTTCAGATGCAATCTTTTCTGTCAAAGGTCCTCTTTTCTTGCCTCACTTGACTGCATCTTAATTAAGCAAAATTGTTCACAGCTGTCCATCAGCTCAGAATTCTCACTTCTGCAGTCTCACATGATCTGAGTAATTTTGTACTACCTGCTGAAATTAATTTAATTATGTGAAAAAACGACGAGTCGTTTTTCTCTTTGTGTTATTCCTTTGTTTTCAGCACACAGATTGACAGATTGTGCAGGTTTCCAATGGGATTTAGAATTCAGGTAGCATTGGAAAGACAAGTGACATGGCACTAGGGAGGATTTTGTGTCACAGTATGCTGTGAATTCTGAAGAGGTCTGAGTCAAATGCTCTGAGAGAGAAATCTTCATAATTTCCTTTTTTTTCAGAAAAGATGAGGTTTTTACCGTATTATTTGAAACATCAGAAGACAGAATTATTTTTAGAAGACATTTTAAAATGTATCTTTATCTTCCTATATCCCAGAGCTAACAAATTACATAGCATGTCATCATCAGAAGATTAAATGAAATGATCACTCAAACTTCATGCAACATTAAACATTTTGACTAACCCATATGTGTCACATCACATTTAGTCTAAGGAATAAAATCTGAAGGTTATTTTTCCTCTTTAATGGCTAGCTTCTGTGCAAAGTTTTATCCCCCTAAATGGCTAGATTTGTATTTCTGTTAAAATTCTAAGAGCCAGGCAGTGAATGTGCATGTCTATGGTAAAATAGTCTTGGTGCAAACTGTTCCATAAGTGACAGTACCACAAGCTTTAGCAGGCCCTGCACTCAGCAATAATGTGATACTTACAGAGAATGCAGGGCTTCTGAAAAAGCTGCTGAAAAGGATGAGCAGCTCAGTAGCTGCTTTTCCTCCTTTTTTCCTGGTGAGAACTCCTGTCAGATCCCTGGACATAATGGTGAAGTGTGCAGGGGTGAAGCATTACCCCCAGGATTGTTAGACGGAGGTGCAGGCCATTTAAACAAATCAGGAATGTGCAGGTTGGTGGAATCAGATCAGATAAACACCAGGTTGCTGAGGGAGCCCCCCTTTCTGTCTAAGAGAAAGGAGACTTTCTATCGTTTCCAAACGCTTGTGCCCGTCAGGGAAGGTTCCCTTGGCTGGCAAACATCACACCCGTCTTCAGGAGGGGTGAGGAGGAGGAGCTGGGGGATTGCAGGCCTGCCAGTGTAACTTCATGTGCTGGGAAGTTTTTGGGGCAGATCCTCCTCAGAGTCACCTCCAAGAACCTGAGGGAGAAGAGGGTGACAGGGAACAGCCAGTGTGGGTTTTACAAGGACAAGCCGTGCCTGACCAGCCTGATTGATTCAGTGGTGAGATGACTGGCTCAGAGGGAATCAGCAGTGTTCAGTGTGTTTTTAGTGATGTGCATGATGAGACAAAATACAGCTCCAAAATTTCTAGAGGAGGCAGAGGCAGACTTTTCTCAAACGTGTTCAGTAAAAGGTTGAGAGGCAACAGACACAAATTGCAGCTTGTTCCAATATAATGCCTTGAGATAATTGTCAGGGAAACAGTGATCCCTGGGTACTGATCCACTGCCCAGGGAGGCTGCAGAGTCCTCAGCACTGCAGGTAATCAGAACTCATCCGAACAAAGCCAGGAGCAACCTGCTCTGACTTGGCCTTGTTTTGAGCATGGTATCGAACCAGGTGATCTTCAGACATCCCTGCAAACAGAATTCTGACTCGGTGATTCTAACCTTCTGTGGTAAGTTAATGTCTATCCTTGGCTAAGCTCTACAGGTTTTGTGTGGCAAGGCACAGTTTGGTGGCTGTGATGACGTGGCTTTCCAATCAGCCCCATCCTTTTGTACACTTTTCCCAGTGTAGTCTCTGGCAATGGCCAGCTTTGGATCAGGTTTTGTGTAACTTCTCTGTAGCTAGCACAGTACACACTTTGCAGTTCACATCTGTACAGAGAGTCTTTTGGAAAGATTCCTCTTGAAAACAGTTTTCATTTTAAGTAGATAAGCTAAGTTATATCAGAGTTTTATTTGGGCTTCTCAGTGATGTAAAATCATCAGGTTTTCAGCCCCAAAAGGACAGGTCTGCATTATTTCAGAATGGTCCTGCTAGCATCACTACATCTTTTCCTAAGAGCAAGACCCTGGATGTTCCTGTGAATGTGTTTCTTTTTGTGTCAGAAATCCTCATGCACTGAGTTACTGCACTCATTGGGCTTTTGGTTTTGTCTTTAGCAACTACTGAGTTAATACTTCTTAATTGAAGACTGGGTTTTCAGTATTTGTCAGCTTAAATGTGGGAGGCATCTTGCTTTTTTGACATACAGCAATCAGTGATAGGACAGAATAGTATTCAGCTGTTATCCCAAATTCCTGCAAATTTTTTGAAAGGACTTTTCTCTCTTCATAGCTTGTTTACATACATACAGATGTTTTAAGCTACTCTAGCATGGTTCTTAAATGCCTAGTTATAAAATTTCCTTCTCCTTACATTAATTTTTTTTTGGTTACAATTGCTAATTTTTACGTTTGATTTTTGGTTTTGATGGTTGTTTGTGTTGGGGATTGTTCTAGGAGGAATTCAAAGATCTCGTACCCGCCCAAAAGAAAACAACTGCTGCTTTGTGATTTGTTTTCTCTTCTGGCTGGTGGGACTGCAGTTAAAAAAGACATGTGTTATCTTAGATCACAAAAATACCCTCTGAAACCTCAGTAAAATGTCATTCATAAGGAAGATTTTATGGCTGTTGAGAAAACACCTTTTTCAGGCAGGTGGTGCGGGTCTCCTGAGCAGAGGGTGGCTGCCTGTGTGTGATCTGTTCACGGGGCACTTGGTTTGGGAGCTGCAGTTAAAGGCAGAGGGAACAGCACCTTTGGGACCTCTGCCCACCCTGGTAGGGCCAAATTCCACTAACCCAGCGTGTTGCAGGGGCAGGAATCCACACCAAAGCCTGAGCAGCCGTTTTACAAATGTCATTTTTGGCTTTGCGTCTGTTTGCTCAATTAACAAAAGCAGGAAAAAAATACGGCAGAATGGACTTATTTGTTGAACTACTGAACGCTTTTATTAAGGTCCTTAAAGTGTTTCTCTTAACAAAGGAACACCTGTACCACTGTTACAGGTTTATTTCTGAAGTTTGTGGTTTTAATGTTCCTAGCAACAATAAAAACTAAAAGTTGCAAGATTTTAAGGTTAAAGGTTTCTTTTCTTGTTCAATTGCTGTCAGCTTTCAAAAATAGTTATCAAACCTGATGTATAATTAATTTGATACTTAAACTCTGAAGTTGGCTGTAAAATTTTATACCAGTTGTGAAATGATGGTAATCTATTCATTATTTTCATCACAGAATTTGCTTCCTAGGAAGCAGAGGCTGAGAATTTAAGTGGTTGGGAAGCTGCACATTCATTTTATTAGTCTTTTTTTCAGCTGCACATTATCTGGACAAATAGGTGCAAAGGATTTTATCTACAGAACTGTAATTAGAGATGAATGGAAGCATGAGGTGCTGTAGATGTTTATCAGAAATATTTAGAGTGTCTTGTTGTGTTTGGCCCTGTCTGAAAGCAACCCTTTGGTTTGCTTGATTCGATAGGGACTTGTTGCACTAAAACAAAGACACTTAGTTTAATCTCTGCTGATAATCCCTCAATTTTAGCCAGTTGGTTGGAGCAATTTTCCTTTTCTTACTTCCTTTTTGAGAATACTGAGGCAGCAGCATTTGACTTTGCCATTGGATGTGGCTGGGCTTCTGTCTTTTGACTGGAGAGCACCCTGCTTAATTCTGGTGTTGTTTTCTTTAATTCCCTCATGAATGTCCCATGTCCCATGGAGCATTAATAACTTGAGCCACCTGATCACATGGTAAACCTCATCTGTTGCTGATGAATCAGGTGATAGATTTCTTTTCCAAGGTGTTTCTAAATTACAGGAGGGTTGGGATAACACTTTATTCTATTGAGTTTCTAGATTCATATGACGTGTGCTCCCCCATCTCATATCTTCCCATCAGCTGTTTCTGGAGGAAAATCTTTGTGTTGTTCCAGCTCCAGGGAGAGATGTGTTGACTGCATCAGGAAATGTGGATTATATCATGCAAATGATTCTTACCACTGAGGAGAGACAGTGGTCAGTGTAAACCCGAGATCTGCTTGAAGTCGTGACTTTAACACCTCTGTATTCACTGTTGGGCTCCTGTTCCTAAAATTTGGGGCAAGCGAGTTTCCCACAGCGTTCATCCCTGGCCTCCCCCGGTGCTGACCTGAACACAGGCTTTGTTTGTAGAAATCCAAATTTCCTGGCCTCAGGAAATGAATTCCCCCCCATCTCTTAAAGCCACCATGGGACGACTGGACTCACATCCAGCAGCCCAGTTAAATTGTCAGGATCTGGGAATATTTTCATTGGCATTCCTTACCTTGTCTTCTGAGTGGTGCAGAGCAGCAAGGAGCAGTGGAACAAAATGATGAGAGGTTTTGGGGGAAGTTGACAGGCAGGAGAGGAAGCTGGGTGCTGTCCACTTGAACAAGAACAGCTGAAGCGTGGTCTTTGGTCTTTTAGCTTGGATGTAACGAGCAACAGAGGTGGCAATATTAAACCAAATTTCTGAAGCATAGTGAAATTATTATTTCTTTTAGATAGTAATTTAATGCACCATTTTTGATCTTGTTATAATGTTGAAAGGTGGTGACAAACTGCTTGAGAAGCTGGAACAGCTACATACGGCCAAAGCCAAGGAAAAGGCCCAGATAACATTTACAGTCCCTAAAAAAACCCAACCCAGCCATACGAAATTCCACGTAGATCTTCAGCAGTGTGTAATTCCCCTGATGCTCAGTTTTGAATGTGTAAGATGAAGGACTTTGTTCAACCCTTGGCAACTTCCCTTTGGCTGTCAGTGGCACACCCAGCTGTGGTGCTGGGGCTGTGTGATGTGGTCACTCCTGTTTCCTTCACTGCTTATTTATCTTCCTTTCCTCACTTGCTTTTTCTTGAGGTTAAGCAATTAGGCTTCCCAAACACTGCCATTATTCTCTCTGATTTGGTGGCTAACCCTAACTAAGGTGAAGTGAGTTTTGATCAAGTAAAAGCCAAATCAAAACCTTCTAGAACAGGGTTGGGTTTTTTTCTTATTTTCTAGACAAAGTAGCATTTTTGGGAAGAGTTTTTCCTTGGTTTCCTTCTGCTATATGCCCTAGAATGTAAGTAGTTTTCTTTATGTACCAAAACTACAAAAAACCCCGCAAAACAAAGCAAGAAAACCCAAACAACTCGGCTATGTCACTGTCTTCAAGATCTTTTAAATTCAGAAGTTATAGTTCAGCTGAAATATTTTGGGGGGGCGGGCAGACCTTAAAAACAAAGAAGTGACGAAGGAAATTTTGGAGTAAATGTCGTAATTTGGACACTTCTCTGTGTCTCTTAGGACTGCAAAGTGCTTGGAGGTCTTAGGCAGTGATGGCACCATCCTGAGGGAGGGCAGTGGAGAGGGGTGGGTGCTGCTCTGTCCCTGGGACCTGTGCCAGGCCACGAGGAGGTTCAGGCTCCTCACTCACCACCAGGGCACTGGAGCAGGGCAGTGGTCACAGCTCCAGGGCTGACACGGTTCAGGCACTCCTGGACACTCCTCTCAGGGATATGGTTCAGTTTTAGGTAGTCCTGCAACGAGCAGGGAGTTGGACTCTGATCCCTATGGGCCCCTGCCAGCTTGAAATGTTCTACAATTCTACACTATACATTGTAGAACCTGATATTTCATAACACAAGGTGCTTGGGCAGCTCAAAACTAAATAACGGGTTAGGTCACTGCACCCAGTTCTCAGTGCAGGCCTTTTCAGTGTTGGCTGTTTTATCAGCTTCAGCCACATTGAGGAGCAAAGTGTTCCTTAAAGCACCTGGAGTTCATCTGTCTGTCGGGATTAGCAGGGCTGCAGTGGAGTGTCCTGTGGGTGGTGGTAATGCTGCAGCAATGAGGGCTCAGCTCAGCCGTCCCTCTGACGTGGCTGACAGACAGGAACATTTCTGAGTGTCTCAGAGGAGTAAAACAAGCTGTTTGCAGAGCAGTGCACAAGAGCTGCCTGTTTGTTCCTGGAGTGTATTCACCGTGTGGAATGCAGCATCTCTGTGGGCACTTCGTATTGCAGGGAAGCTTTTGTGGTGCCTCAAAAACATTCTAAATGTTTGCTTAACCCGGATTGTTCTACAGACACTGCTGTGTGGTAGCCCCGTGCATGTGAAGGAATAGTGTGTTAAAATATAGTAGTAAAATTCAAATTAACTTATTCATAGTTTCAGTTAACATTTAATCAACTTCTGTTTGACAAGAATAACATCTGAAATTCTGTCAGAAAAGATAACCAGATGCAGATAATAGCTCACATTACATTAATGCATAGCATGAAAATCCATATGAGGAGAGAATTAGCAGGTGTTTGTATGCTGATGTGCATTGCAGTTAAAGATAATGAGATTAGTGTCAAAACAAAAAAAAATACTGACATCAGTACAGAAAAAAATAATTTCATAAAAGCCTTAATAAATAAAAGGCCCTGTTGGCAATTGGTCTTCTTAGTGGGGAAAGGTCTTCCCAAGGACTTGCCACTTTTCAGGAATGCCTGGTGCTCCACTGGTCTTCTGTTGTTCATATTTGTCTTCCTGTTTTGAAATCATTTTAAAATGTGAAATCTTCTCATTTGAAATTTTTTATTGCTTATTGCGGTAGTTTGACTTTATTCCCCATGGTGTTGGGCTATATTTCATCACTGGAAATTCAAGAATTTCATAGAGAAATGGAAAGGTGTGGCTTTTTTAAAGTGATGCAGCTTTGTTTTGTTAAAGGAAGAGTAAAGCCATAGATACGAACAGTTGATTTCAGGGTCCAGATAAGGAAATCTTAGGGCATTTTTTCATTGGGCACGTGGCCTAAATTGGGCACCCAAAATCAAAGGATGTGAAATGATTTTTTCTGAAAAACTTGGCCTGTCTTTAGTTGAAAGACTTTGGGGTTTATATTTTTAAATCAGAAGCCTGAATTTGATACTACTTCCTTTTATCTAATACATGACACAGTACTTGGCGTGACATGCTGTGAAATGGAGAAAAATTCAAAACAATGGAAAAGAGTTTTCCCTTTTGAGGGCAAAATGTTTTAGGGGCTGGACTCTCAGAAAAGGATAGTTATCTTAAAATGCAAAAGAAACTGTTTTTTCCAAAGGGAGTAGGATTCTTCACTGTAATTCAACATTAACAGTCTCATTGGGTTTTTCTGCTTTTATATGTGACTATAATGTTTTTATTATTCAGTTTGGGGTGACTCTGAGAATAAACATCTGAAATGGGTACTTTAGCTCTTGTTAGTTTTGTTGTTGTTCCTGCTGGTTCCAGTCTTCATCAAAGCTTTGTCTCCCTGAATATGGCCTGGCTCTCCAGCTTTCATCAGAATCACCAGAACTCTTTCTCCCTTTGTAGTCCTGTTTTGCAAAGATGTTTTGGTAGGAATGTGCATTTCTTATTCAAAAGAGTTAAAAGGACATTAGGCTTACGAAATGAAGCTCTCAAACTGAGGGAGTTGCAGAGCTTTGTTTCTGACTTTCTGTTTCTTTCCTCCCAATAAGCTTCCTTGTACACATATATTATGAAAAGATTTCCTCTTGACTGTCTCCTCATAAAATGTACCAGTTGCAGCGTGCTGACTGCAGTCACGTACTTTCTGTATTTTATTTTATTTTATTGCTCCAGTTCAGTACGTGGTCCCGTCCTGCACATTGTTCAGTGGTGGTGTGAAGATGAAATTGTTCTATAACAATCCTCAGTAGTACTGCTTGTTTAAAATAGCACCAGAACTGTCTTATGGAGCAGTGGATGGGGTGATACCTGATGAGCTTTTGAGCTCTCTTGGTATTAAAAATATGAGTACATACTTAAATATTTTGGAAGGTTGTTTGCATATATAAAAAGCTGATTCTCTGACTGGCTTTGAAGACTGGAAGTTCCCTGGCAGAGAAGGAAGAGCATTCTTTACAGAACCACAGTATGAAGCCTTCAGAACTTTCATGGTGCAGATGTCAAAGGGCTGTGGACTTGTATATGCTGAACCTTTTGCAGGATTATCTGCATGAGGTATTGCAAAAGTGAGAATTTTCATTTGGTACCTTGGCCATTGAGATGAGATAAAACGGGTTTTCATGTATCCAACCCCTCCAAGCCTTTTTGGGTTTATAGATTGGGGGTTTCATGTGACCTTCTCAGGTTTATATAATTAAACAGTTGGGGAAATTTTAGTTAATGCCACAGATACCTGTATTGTTTGAAACGTTTATGGCCCAACTTTCGTTCCTTTTTGACATCAGAGATACTGAGGGATAGTAAGATACAATCATGTATCTTACAGATGATTGAAAGCCAGGTTAAATGGAGCAACCTGCTCTAGCAGAAGGTTTTATGAAGATTTATCTCAGTATTTCCAGAACTAGGTAATTTCCAGACTTAACTTTAGTAAAGCTCGTCTTTGTCTCCAAACATCTGCCTAATATATTAGAATGTCTTTATGAGAAGGGGGATGTCAATAGTACATGTCCTTATAATTACTCCTTTCTTCATATTTTGTTTGAAAATATTTTGGACCATGTACGAGCTTATCTGTTTCAGACATATTTAGACAAGGGTTGGGGCTTTATTAATATTGTTGTCTCTTATCTAACTAATTGCTTTTAGTAATAAAGATCAGTTTCCCAATATGGGAATCTAGCTTTCCAAATTTCTAAAAAAGTACTTAATTTCTCTAATTTCAATTTAAAAGTTGAGTAAAAATTCTGAGATGGGATTGAATGTGTTGGGCTGGCGTATTTTAATTTTCTCCATTGACTTAGCTGTACTTTCTGTGTTTATTTTATTGCACAGATAGAACCACGTATTGTACAAGCTGAGTTGGTGCCAACATAATATTTCCAATAAGTTGTTTAATCGCTGAGCAAGTCTGCTTTCCAACTGGGCAGTGTGCCCATCGCCAGTGTGCAGCACTGGGTTAGAATAACTCAACAATTACACTGCTTGTGTTTGAAAAGCATCCTGACTCAAATCAGCTGTGACTCTTGGACAGGGTGGTTGAGTATGCCAGTGATTTTTTAACATCCTCAGAAAAGGACTTTCCTTTTTTATTGGACTCCAGAGGCCATCAGCACTTTTTCACCCTAATAGTTTGTTTTAGCACCAAGGAAAACTTGCTGTCTTTGCAATTTTCCCAGCCTCAGTTGGCTCACACTGGAAAAGAGCAGAGCTCAGAGTTGAACCTACGTGTTTTTGGGGGAACTCAAAGCACTGACTGGTCATATGCCACATAATTTGAACATAAACACATCTCAAAGAGTTACGTCCTTGATCGTGCTTTTGTTATGAGTTCTGAAGAATATATTAAAGAAGGGTTGTTTGTGATCTGTTCTAGAAGTATTTCTGGAATACGGAGGAAACATTCTTCCCTGTCCGTGTGGACAACATACCAGATCTGAAGCTGGTATAGCATTCTGTTTTCTAGACAGTAAACTAAAGAGCCCTCTCTACTACTTGCATGATGTTTTGGGGAAATCTTGCAACCAAAGAATCTGTCTTTAATTCCAAAATCCAAACTCCAGATATAATTATGGAGAAAAGGGCTGAGGAAGCAAAGCTGGCCTGTTTTGTTTTGGTTGGACTAAAAGTTTAGACTTAAGTTCTCTGTGGTCAGGAGGCTGAGATTAAAGGGCCTGTAATTAGATTCAATACTCCATGTGTCTTAATGCCCTGAAAGGCCAAACCCTGTCTGCAGGCCATGGGAGCTGCCACCATCATCCAAAATAGTCCAGAGATGCAAGTGGAAGGAAATTACGCATGCTTTCTCAAATAGTTTGTTGTTACTTGTTGTGTCTTGTTTGTGTAAAAAGAAAGGATAGGAAGTCCTTCAATGTATCAAGAAAACAAGTAGGTCTTGAGGTTGAAATGAAATTGTTTTACTTCTGGAAACAGATTGCCTAATTCTTGTAGTTAATCCTCTGTATTCAAGTCGTGTTTCAGTAGTTTTTCCTTTTGCTCCTCCTGTTTTCCTCACATTAGCTACAGTGGTACCAAAGCAAAACAGGTTATTAGAAGTCTGTGGTTTTATATGTACATGTGTGTGTGAACAGAGAAGAGTTTTCTTCCCCAAAGCCAGAAGAGGACAGGTGCATCTTTTGATTAATAGTTTACACCAAATAATAAATAATGCTTTTGTTTCAGAAATTTTCTAGTTCAGGTTAATAGTAATGAGGCAAATGCAGCTTCTTTTGGCTGGATGAGCAGCTGAGGGCGATGGGTTTGGTGCTGGTGGCCTTGTGCAGGGGAGGTGGTGGCACTTGGTGGTCCCACTGTTCCTGGCTGACAGAAGTGCCTCTGGACCCCGCTCTGAGTGCTCCTCTCTTTTGCAGGCAAGTTAAAGATCAAAATAAGAAAGTAGCAAACCTGAAGCACAAAGAACAAGTGGAGAAAAAGAAGAGTGCACAGATGCTGGAGGAGGCCAGGAGACGAGAGGATAACCTTAATGACAGCTCCCAGCAGCTCCAGGTAACATGGGCACTGAATTAAAGCAGTTGGGATAATACACAGGCTCACCTGCCTGGCTCTCCACTCTCCCTCCTGGTCTGTTCTCAGAGCTCTTACCTAACAACTTTGCTCCTGATTGTTTAACAGGGCACATCTATCCTCTACAGCATTTCAAAGAAAGCAGCCTCTCTCAATTGCCTTCGTATCTTACTCAATTTTCATAAGAGGAAAATACACTTTTAATGTCAACTTGGTTATGAAGTGCATCGTTGAAATGATTATAGCAATTCTGTATTGAGATTGGTGTGTGATTTCTTTCTTCTCTGCTCTTCTAACAACCTTTTTCTTTAGCTGTTTTGTGTGTTTTCCCAGCTGGTTTTACCTTATACTGGTGTCCTTTCTTCAGTAAATGAAAAATAACCAAGTAAGTATTCTTAGAGAAAGCTGGAGTTGGTGTGGGGTAACTGGAGGACCATGTTTTCTAGGTGTAGTCATCCTTGTTTCCTCTGCCTCCTGAATTCTTGGTGTGCTGACTGGTCAGTTGGCTTTATTTCTGAAATGATTGTGCTGCTGTCCCCCAGACTTACCTGGTTACCTCAAATCTGCCCAGGCATAAGAGAGTCACTGGTGTAAAAGCAAATCAAATATTTCTCAGTGTGCTGTGTGTTGGGATTAGCTGCAGGAGGTTTATCAAACGGTAAGTTTTCAGTTGCTGCCATAAAAATATTAATTTACTGGCGTGGAGTACAGCAAAGATACCACGATGGTAAGTGTGGAGATCATAGACATTTTGACTGTGTTTTCTTTAATTTACAAAAACAACTTTCTTTTTGGTGAGTGAAAGTAAACATGGAAACTGCACCCTACCCTGTAGTCTTTCATTTTGTAAATCTTTAAAGAGCAAGCCTTTCTTTGGTGTTTTCCTTTGTTATCCTAGGTGAAATCCTGTTTCTTTTTATCAGCCACAGATCTTAATACATCTGCATGGAGACACAGAATACATCCTGAGGGTTCTCTAGTAAAGATAAATTCTCTCCTTAATTCAAACATTCTTCACTTTGTTCTGTGGGATGCTGGGGGGATGTTTTCAGCTAACACTTGGAAAGACCCACAGAAACGTGTGTCCATGGGGAAGGCTCTCAGATGCACCATTTTGTGGTTTTCTCCATCGCTCCAGTCCTGTTTGTGGAGGGAGCTGAAACAGTTAAGTTCCAAGTGTATGAAAATGATTTCATAACTGCAGAGGGTTCTAAAAGGCGGGAACGTGGGATTCCTCCATCTGCCAGCGGGTTTTGTGGCTGTAATGCTGGGGCAGTTCACAAGGCTCTGGTTATGGGGCAGCTCCCTTTAAATAACACAGTCCTCCTGCTATTAGTGAAATGTCTTTAAAAATTCCTGAAACCACTACAATATTTGGTTAGATTTCTAATCTGCATTTGAGTCAATCAGTATTTCGAGTCTGAAAGGACAGCTGGTGCTTGACATTTGCCTTGCAATTACGTGGATGGTGTGCTTATTGAATGACACCATTCCATCTGAGGAGCATCCTTGATTTTATGTAGCTCTTCAGATTTTACAAGGGATGGCTTCCTTTTCTGGCTCTCCCCCCACAGTTATTCTTTCCCTTTTCATTTTTCTATCTTCTTCACATATGTAATGCATTGAAAAAAGCCTGAAATTTGTTTTATCTCAGCTTGTATTTGCATACTAAAACCACTTTTTTTTTTTGAGAAACAGTAAATTATGTAAAATATTTGTACTACGTGGCAATGTAACAATGAACAAAGAATGATATTTCAGTTACTGAGAACTTTAAGTCCTGTTAAAACTATTTAACCCCACTCTCTGGTACATCAGGGAGATGGTATAACTTTGGTGGTAGCAGTGGTGCAGCTTTTGCTTAGAAAAAAAGGTGCTGCTCTATATCAGAGTTCTTTAAGAATGTACAGCAATGTGTTGCAATTTCTTATCCAGTTCTTTACTTGTAAAGTGTTTTAAACAGCTGAGAGATCATAGATATAAAAACGTGAATAGCATGGATATCTCTACCTTTCCCATTCAGGTTTTCCAGCTAGAGCTCTCTGTAGAGCAGTACATGCTTTTTTGCACTTTGCTTATGTTTTGTTTTATTCTGCACTGGTGTCTGTGCGTTCTGTATAATTACAGGCAAGTTTTTCCTGACATTAAAACATAGAAATTATTCAATGCAATAAATAATTTAAGATTGAAGTGTGATGTGATGGTCAACACTGAAGTGTGCAAGTTATCAGGGTATTAACTTTACTTGATTTTCCCTGGTGCTTTTCCTGCTTTTGTCAATATAATTGTCCTGTTTGGGTGGGCTGGACTTTAGAGAGCCTTTCCCCAAATTCAGCACAAGGCTGAAGGGAATGCTTTCATTCACAGATGAAAAAGCTCTGTATGCTCTAATGAAAATATCAGGCTGAGGTAAAATATGGAGTGTTTAATGACAAGTGACAGGTTCAATAAAAGCTCCTTCCTTTAGAAGAGCCCTCTGCTTATAGCCTCCCTCTCCCAAGGACTGCAACGTTTTGCTTTCCTGGAAGTCAAATTTACCCACGGCCACATTTCAGTTTGTTAGTTGTGGAGACCTGTCTTCTCTCTAGACTCTTAAAGGGCACTGCCTTGTAATCGATTAAAAAAAATTAAACCTGAGAGGACTGTAGATATTTGACTTTTTTTTTTTTTAATGAAACCATTGTTGGCTTTGGGGTCAGGACACACAAGCACCAATTTCAGATAATTTTGGTCTCGGTGGTTTTGCCTGGAATTAATAATAAGACATTATGAAATGCTTAAAAATATATGATCTGCATGTTGTTGGGTTGACTGTCTGCAATGCAGTCAAATAAACATGCTCCCAACACACAGTGCCCTCCTCTCCTCTCTGGCCCTGACAGGCCTGTGGTTTCTTTCTTCCTGAGTCCAGTCACAAAATGTTCGTTTATTCACAGAGCTCTGATGATGGAAATTTGGTATTTTGGGGACTAGGGGAAGAATGAAAACCATAATGTCTCAATTCTAGTGAGATGGATAAATGGCTTTCCAAATTTGTCTTTTCCTCCTGGGTTCCCTTAAACCACAACTCTCCTGAGATCTGAGAGGTTGACGAGTGTCTGGTCTATAAACAGGATAAAAAAACCAAACAAACTGTTGGGTTGGAGTAGAAAATTTTTGCTTGAAGTGACTAAAGCTTGGCTATTGTGAAAAATAATTGATATGTTGTTTAGTCCTGGAAAGGTAACGTTTACTGAAATTCCAGTATATTGGAAAGGATGCTTCAAGCTGGCTTCTGAAAGGAAGTGTGCATATTTTGTTGTTCTATCAGTCTAGCATCTTCTGGAGTTTTCCCATAGGTTTCAGAATACCTGTGCAGTGGGTTTGTGTGCTGTTGAATCTGTGTTGCAGCAGGTATCCATCAGTCTCTAACTGCTGCTGACAAACTATGTCCAGACAATGTGTGAGATATGTTTGAGTGCTTCAGTGAGCAACTGTAGAAAGCAAGTAAACTTAGTAGTTCCTTTCTTCTTTTTCCACACCCAAGTTTAGATAATTTAATGTATATTTCTAACCCAGGAATCGTAGATGCAAGTGTATGTCGTTTGTTTCTTGTCATAGTGTGTTTCTTTTATCATATTGGAAAAACTGTCCTTCCAGTGGAAAGAGCTCTACTTTCAATCTGAACAAATACGCAGCTTTATGTTCAGTAATGTTTTACTGTCATCCAGACAAAGCTCAATGAAATGGATAGATAAGCAAATACCTTCTCATCAAATGAACCTTCTAAACTCATTAAATATCAGCCACAATGCCCCAAGCCAGCCAGATGTTTTAGAGGCATTTGGACAATGCCCTCAACAACAACATGCTGTAACTTTGGCCAGCCCTGAGCTGGCCAGGAGGTTGGGCTGGGTGGTGGCTGCAGGTCCCCTCCAGCTGAAGTAATGTGCTGTGGTTCACTATTCTGAGGCACCACAGCATGTGCACACAGTCAGTGCCAACACTCAAAAACCTGAAAACCCGAGTGGAACTCAGTACATCTGAGCTTAAATTACTGAAGGGTTTCCTTTTGATATGCTGTGATTGGATCTTGAGGTTTTTTCATCTCATCCCTGGACAGTAATACTATGCCATAATGAAAATCATGTTATGTTCTCCTTTGGCTATTGGTAAAGCAAGATTATGCTTTCCTAAGTAATCTCTGAACTTGCTTTTGGATGGTGAGTTCAAAATTTATAAAGAAATTATTAAAGTAAACCTTTCCAAGCTTAAAGTTCAAGAACTTCTTGAAAACTTTCTGGGCATCACCAGATTTGAAGCAAATTGATTATGCTAGTTGAATGTGTTCAGTTTTCCTGGGATAAGTGACTTTCAAGCGTGAGTTGCTGGCTAATTTCTCTTCCATGTAGACCACTGCCTGTCAGGTTCCAGCCTTGCCTGCCAGAGGAGTGCAGTGTGCAGCCCAGAGAACAGTCAGCTGCTCCCTTTCAGCCTGGCAGAAATCTGTTCTTTAAAACCATCCTGCCTCTGCAGGGTTTGTTCCAGACATCAGTCTGACATGCCAAACGTGGATCTGCTCACTGAGCTCAGATGCACCTCTGGGGATCACTCAGATCAAAATGTTCTTTTTCTCTCTCTCCCTCTCCCTGTCCTTTTCAGACATTAGTGACCTCATGGAGGGGTTTGGCCTGGCTGTCCCGGGACAGTTCCCTGTGCTGCCCAGCCCTGGAGGTGTCAGTGTTCCCTGGGCCTGGGCAGTGCCATCAGCACTTACACGAGTGGCTGGGATTTCACTCAGGGCCACCTTCAGGTCTAGATCATCCTCGTGCTGTCCTCCAGCACACAGCTCGTGGCATCAGTCACTGAGAGGATACCAATTCACTCTGCAATTCATTTTGAAAGAAATTTTTTAGTACTTTTTGAAAGGATGAGTTTTTCTTGTCAGTTACCAAATAGGATGAAACTTAATGTTGTGACGTGTTCTCAATAATTTAGCTCGCTGTGGTTCTGAGGTAATGTGAATCAGGGTTTCACTGTCTGCTTCTCAGTGTTACGTGGGACTTCTGGTAGTGAAAATGCAGCAAGTATGGACAAACACAGGCTCTAAAGATCAGTTATACCTCATAAAAACCTTACTGAAATAATTGTATGCAAATTTTTCCTCCTATTTTATTTTGGCAGTGGTAGCCAATAGGCAGTTTTGGGATCAAGTTACCCTGCAGCTCTTTCTCTCAGAGATTCTGTGGCAGCTGGCTTTCCATTACAAAGCAGGATGTACACGTGCAGGAGAGACATCAATATGCATCATGATTCATTAGTGATGTAATACTCCAGTAGGAATTGTCATTTCCATCAGCTTTTACAATGCATTACAGAAAACACACTGTTCACAAACTTTTCATTCCTTGTGTATTTGGGGGGTTGTGATTTCCAGCACAGTGTGGTGCAGTTAGTGCAGAGACAGGCACATGTTTAACCCTGGCAGATGCTTTGAGAAAAGCCAGCTCTTGTTCTGATCGTGTCGTAGCCCTCTGTCGGGAGAGCTTTTCCTTACCTTTCCTGGATGTCTGGGAGAAGTTCCAGAAAGGATGACCTTTCATCCACCCATTTCATCACTGAGAGTGAGGGGAGGTTTCCTCAGGGGAGGTGAGGAGGAATTAATTTGAATTGTGGCCATTTTTTGGGAATTAAAAATCATAATTAAGCACCTCTGGATACATCTACTTTTACAGCATAGATAATGCATAAATGAGTAGCCAGCCTCACCTCATTCTGTGTGTGTGAAATAATATAGTAATTATAGACAAGACTCAGTTATTCTTCATTTGTAATGCTCTCTAACTGAAGAAAGGCTTGGACATTTTCACATGGTTAGTGCCTTAATAATTTTTATCATTCAGCAACACAGAAACAGGACTGAAAAGTTCATTTTACAGTGGAGGAATACTGCACAGTGCTAGAAATCAGTGCATCATATGGAATATCACTGTTGTGACTTTGTAGTTTCATGTAAAAGTTGCACTGTTGGGTTTCCACCCCAGCAAGACAGTAGTGCACATAAAAATAAAAAGAAGGTGCAGCTTTTTTCTGTCTCAAATATTAGAGTATCAGAATAAATACATGACCTTGTTCTTAATTTGCTGTGGCAGCTCTTACAGAGACAGAATCTGTCGTTGTACAAAATTGATGTTTGTGACATTAAATCCCTTGTTAAGGCATTACCTTCTCCTGTGCCTGAGCAGGAGGGAGTGCTCCATGCAGAACACTTGGTACCAGGACAGAAAGGGAGCTTGAAGGGCCTGGCAGTTGAAATGGAGAAGATTTCCCTGGACAGACCCTCAGCCATCTGCTCCATCAGTTTGCCCTTGATGGTTGGGTTTAGTTTACCATACATTTATTGTGTTCGGGTTAGATGAATTCATTGCTTTCACATCTTTAAGAAAGATGAACCATTTAACTTTGTCTTCTTCTGTAAAGTAAAAATGCTCTGCAGTTTTGAACAGGCAGCTGGAAAACTTTTGTGGAAGTCACTATTTACAACTAGCAATAGGCAGTCTCCCAGTTGTGCCAGTATTCCCCTTGACTGCAAACTGAGAGTTGTAGTGAGGGAAAGCCATTATATGTCCTGAGGGTTTGTGATAGAGGAAAGAAGACTCCCTACAGCCTAACATTTTTGTGTGATCCGTCAGGAGTATTATTCCCCAGACACACTTTCACCCAGTCTTTTCTGCAGAAACACGATGTGGAAGGTGAGACCTGCTATTTGTGCTCTGGCCTGTTTGGCCGGGGGAAGGGTTGGTACCTTCAGGAGATGCCAGAAAGCGACTCCGGTGGGGACTGCACAGCTGAGTGTGTGCCAGCAGCCTTAACCACTGCATGGGGTTTGCACAGGCTGTTTTCCCCAAGATCAGTATCTGAGTTCAGTCTGCTTCCCTAAGAGCTGTCAGGGAGATTAATGGATCTGTTGACAGCGTGGTGTGGTTCCTGTGAGCAGGTCTCCCCTGAGAGCACAGAACACTGAGGGCCAGATTTAAGCAAAACAATAGGAGCACACTGAAGGGGAAGAACAGCTCTCTTTTCATTTTGGTGTCTTATTTCATGAGCCTGAGAAATGGTCATAAATTTGCATTTTTTCCTCCTTGATTTTTTTTCTGTCTCTCTCATAAGATTTTTTTTTTGTTTTTTTTACATGCTGTGTTGAAAGTGGTTTCTAACTCATCTCTGCCCAAGAATAAAAATGCCCAATTGCCGTGGCTGATTTCCTAGTCTCATTGTTTAATAAATTTGCTATTCTGTTTTATTCTTCTTTTGCACAATAGAAAAAGAAAGAGAGATGGGGTGATGATGATGGGGACCTCAGACAGAATTCAGAACTTATTTTTAAAAAATCATAGACATGGATTTATTTTTTTTTTAGTTCTGTACTGTGGGAACAAATGCTCAAGCATTTCCTTAAAAATATTTCCTCTAATTAATTTCAAATAGTATTAAACCTAATTAATTTCATTCTAAATCAGTACTGTTCTTTAATCTTGCTTAGTAAGCCCAAATTGGTGTCACCCTTAAACTATTTTTTTCTATATAGAAATCAGTCTATTCTCTCTTCAGTTAGCACTTTTCCTGTGAAATTTTTCTCTTTGTCTAAAATTTACATGTTCTTGGGAGGCATCAGAACAACTGCTCTTACTGCGATTTGCAAATGTTAACTGGAATTGAGACTTAGGCTGCAAATTGTGTTCAGAACTGACAGGAGGTTGTAAGTCACACACTAAAAGTCAGCACCAGGCCTTTCATCTCCTGAATTAGGTTTGATGTGCACTCAGGACTCAATGCAGGCATGGGAAAAACTTCACTGTAACAGATATTTGTTAGCTATACATCAC
Source organism: Cyanoderma ruficeps (assembly GCA_008694505.1). Classification (NCBI taxonomy): domain Eukaryota; kingdom Metazoa; phylum Chordata; class Aves; order Passeriformes; family Timaliidae; genus Cyanoderma; species Cyanoderma ruficeps. The sequence goes on along the minus strand of VZDJ01000015.1, from coordinate 2,649,236 downwards.
CTTAACTTGGTGATACTGGGATGTCACTTAGTCTGTTACTGAGGATTAAAGGAGGATGATATTAACATTCTAGGAGATGTCTGTAGTCAGGTAAAATTCATCAACAGATTCACTTAAAATGTTACGTTGCTTTTGTTGCCTGCCTTTGAATTCTGTCTAAAGTTTGATGTTATTGGGGTGAGATGATTGTCCAAAGCAGGGCAGGAAAAGCAAGGAAATAAAAGCTGAAGGAACACACTGTTCCCACAACCAAGTATCCATGTCCTTCTAGAGCACCGCTAAAAGTGGCATATTTTCTATAAATTTTCTATAAATTTTTCTGCAATTCCAAATATATTTATTGATTTATTCAGGATATTTAAATGAAAGATAACCTATATAGCCCCACAAGTACGTCGTAGCTGGAACCCATGGCTAAAAGAGCAGGTGAAATTCAGCATAATTATGTATATATTTATTTGTATATGTTGGGAGCAACAATCTTAAATGTACGTGCACAGTGATGGGTTCTGATTAGCTCTGTGAGCATGGGAGAGCAGTGTGAGAATCAGAATAAATAGTTTTATGGAAATGCTGTTGGTTAGGACTGTTAAGAAGCCACTTGAGAAGTAGCAAAGAGCAGAGCAGCTGTGCCACGTGTCCCTGAGCAGTGCCCGTGAGGAGCCTGCAGTGATGCCAGCACAGAAAAGGATCTGGAAACACAGGGGAAGAGAGGAAACACAGGGACAGGCTTCTGTTCAAACAGATACTGAATTAAATTAAACACTTGAACGTGGATCAGAATGAGTGAAGACAAGCCAGGGAGTGCTTTCTCCTGCTTTGCAGACTGAGAGTAATGGAGGATCATTTTGGAATATTTGGGGCTAAAGGGAAACAATAACTTTTTCCCCTTCCTCTGAGCTAGTTCAGGCTCTTAGAGAAACAATTGGAGTTTTCATACAAAGGAGTGAGAATCTCTCAGAATGCGAAGTGTTTCCATTTTCTCATTCTTTTGGATTTTCAGCCAGTTAATTTTAATGGTGATTTTTATGGATGTTTTATGCTCAGCTGCCTGTTTAAAGCTACTGTCAGTGTAACGCTGCAAATACACAAATGAGAAGCTTTCATTTTCAAACACCTTTTTTCAGTGTTTTTAAATTCACTGTTTTCTGATTATGTGACTATTTAAGTGTCAAATTTCTACATTTTCTGTACCATATTGTATTCTCATCATCTTCAAATGTATCCTTATTCTCTGGGTACAGTGGGACAACAGATTGGGCATTTACTAGTGAAGATATTGAGAACAGCTTTTAGTATTTTAAGCCAAATATTTCCCTAAATTAATATGTCTCTTTCTGGTTCTTAGCTGAATCCATGTTGTACTAAGGCAGAACTTCTTGAAATTACCTTCACTTGATGCATCTGCCTTTCCAGGAGGGTTGTGGGTGCCTTGGGGTGTTCCTGGATGGGGTGAAAATACAGTGATAATTTATTTCTGATGGGAAATGGTTTTACTGATCTCTGGTTTGAAGATGGGGAGAAAGGAGAATGTCTTCATGGAGTGAAATTAAGGGATTTTTTTCAGCTTGGTGGTTAGCAATAGGATCTTGATGGATGGCTGCCTTAAAGGAAGCAGTTCATAGCACAAAATACAAAAGCTGCTCTGCTATGATGCGCATCAAAAAGAGGCATGAGAGGCTAAAATCAAAAACCAGAGATGATTGCAGGAATTCCCTTCAAAATTGAGGGAGTGGAAGAGATTCAGTGGGGTCAACTGCTCAGTAAGCATCTCCTCAGTGGTGTTTTTGTCAGTAGCAATTTTTGTCCTGTATTCACCTATGAAAAAGAGGGGAAACAAGAGAAATGTTCTTTTAAAGCTGTCCACGTGTGGTGCTCTGAGGGTCTCGTCTGCTGCAGGATTGAAAATGAGCAAAGCAAGGCAGGTCTTGTGGCTCGTGATGTATCAGTTCAATGCTGATGACAGCAGTGGTATTTACACAGAGTTCAGGCAAATAAGGCTGTGTCAAGGGAATGACACATGGGTTTGAGCTTTGTGTTAATAGTGCAGTTAGTTAGAGCTGCTGCTGGTTTTCTCTCTAATCCCGGATCAATTTAGGAGCCTTGAGTCATTGTATTGATTTATGAGAGAAGAACAAATCTTACAGTAGCATTTCTCCAATTAGGCTCTCCGAAAAACACCACACATCCCCAAAAAAAGAAAGACAAACCAAATAAACAAACAAACCCACAAAGCCCCATAACAATTAGAGATATCTCTTGATTTTGCTCACTTCAGATCATTTTCACAGCTGTACTGTCAGCTTTGGGTCCCATTTCAATAGTCTGTGCAGTGACCTGCTGTGGTTTGATGGAAATGTCGTCCCTCTAGGTTTTAAAAACTACAAACGTGGTAATTTGCAACAGCCAGAGCAAAACGTTCAAGCTGCTGCAGCCCGTGCAGCTGTGACTGGTGAGCCTGGCTGTTGGTGTTGGCAGGATGCTCTGGGCTGTCTGGGCTGCTGCTGATGAAAAGTGCCTGTGCAAGCCCCAGGCTGAGAAGTGATTGCTGTGCTGGGAGCACCAGGCTCACGGCAGCAGCAGTGTCACAGAGATGGCACCTGCAGGGAAGGACACTGCCACCTTCCCACAGGAGTCACCAATGCTGCCTTTCCCTTTCTGCGCCTGGAGCAGTGTCCAGAACTGTCCTTCTCCTTCTTCCTGTCCTCCTTCACCTCGATTAGGATCCTTTCTTACCATTACCACGGCTCTGTGCTTCACTTTGCTCCTGATGGTGAACTGAGGTGTTGCCTGTTCTGGAAATGCCTTTTGAAAGTAACACACCTGGGTGGTAAGAGGTAAAATATCTTGGAAGGAAAACGTGTGAGTGGCTGGAGTTATTTACATGTTTTTATATACAATTTAGCAATTGGCAGGCTATAATAGCAATATGCATGAGTTTTATTAAGGCTTTTATGTGTATCTAAGAGAAAACAATGTGAAGGATTAAGCCTTTCTTTTCATTGAGTTTGCCAGGATATCTCAGATGTTAATGAACCTGAATGCCTTGGTGAAAGCATGTATCCTATTTCATGCACTTCCATGAAGCTTCATGGCAGATTACACATCGCATGAATGCAGGAGGGGTTCAACTGATGCATCCTTTTAACACACATCACTTGGCCATCCCAGCACTTCCTTCCTGAAGAGAAAGGAAAAGCCCAGGAATGTGTGTCAGTCACACCTCCTTTTCCTTCCAGGCTTTCAGACAGGCCTGGATGGAATTTGTTTTGCATGTGAATCAGCAGCTGGATCACAGCATAGGTAGCAAAAATCTTTATTGTGCCTGAACTCCCGGCACTCCCACCGTGTGGAATGGGTTTTTCATTTTCTGTGTGCTGCTACCAGTGAGAATAAAGGCAGAGCTGTCTGCTCTATCCCAGTTTAATTCCATCTCTGCTGTGCAATCTCATGCACAGGGGATGCAGGAGGGCCACTGAGGTATTTGGGTAGGTAATAACACCTTGAAGAATGCAGTTACTGTACAGGTAAGTAATAATTCTTTTCTTCCTGAGTAGGCATCTGTATAAAATTCCTGAGCAGAGGCTGTCAGTGTTCATCGTTCTGCTATTTTATCAGAATACAGGAAGATTTGCCACTGGTGTGATGCTCAAAGGTTTGATTGCTTCACAGGAGCAGTCACTGTAGGAAAAATGGTATAACTGTAGTTGAAATTGATTGAAGGTTCTTTTGCAGAGTTTAATTCTTATCACAATGAGGGTAGAATACTTCATGTCATTAAATGGAGGAAAGCAGCAGCAGCACAGGTCCTCATGAGCCCGTCATGTTTTAGAGTTCAGAGCCAAACAGCTGGAAACACATTGCTGGTGTGTCAAAAGGTTCACGTCAGTTTTATCTGCTAATACAAGACAGCAGCTTATGTTTAAAAAAGAAGTCGTTCAATACTAATCACGAATCAATGAGCTAGAAACAAAACAATTCTTTTAGGGTGTTTTGAGATTGTGCTGCCTGACTAAGGAACAACCTGCTGCTCCTGCCAGTCATTTGTGTGGTTTTGTCAGGTGGTGACACACATCATGGCACTGTTAGAAGGGTAAATTTGCACATCTTTTAACTAGGTTTGACTGAGACAGAAAAGGAAAACTTCTGCTCAGTCTTTCCTTACTGGGTGGGTTATTGGCATTAAAGTTCATTTCTAGGCAATTCATTCTAAGTCAGCCTGGATTTTTAACTTGTAACTCTCTATCATATATGTAAAAGTTTATGTATTATTTTAGGAAAAGGAATTGTATATGAATATAGATTTTTCAAATGCAGATAACGTGGCACTGTATTTTTGGTATCACCAGTTGTTCTTTCTCCTGTCCCTCGAGAGTTCACCTGTCTGGGTAGAGCACTCTATAGTGTCATGCTCAATATAAACACTGTTTCACCTCTGAAATGTTTGCCTGCAACGAAGAGTGGATAGACCTGTGTGTTAGAATGTTTTATTCTGCATTCTTATTTTAAAGGAGTTTCCATTTGAAATGCTGCTATTCAAATGTACAATTCCTGCTTCTGTTAATTGACACAGAGAGTTCACAGTTACTTGGCTGCCCATGAATGATTTATCAAGGAGTAAAGTTCATAATTCCTCTGTAATGCAGATAGGCAAATAAATATTTCCTGTATCTGAAATGGTCATTATTCCTTGCAGAGCTTTTTGTAACCTTGTTATTCATCTTTTTGATGAGACTTGGTTATGCTTATTATAAACATAAAGTAGTTTTGGAGGATGTTATCAGTGTTCCTAAAAGACTCTGAAAATGAGAAAACACGTTAAGCAGCTCCTATTTTTAAAATGTAGATCTCCCCATTTGTTCCTTTTGAAAGCAGCAATTCCTTGTCCTGTGAATCCACCTTGGGATGTAACCATCAGCAGAAAGCTGCTCTGCTTGCCAAGCCCAAGAGCTCCTGCTGCCTGTGGCTGAGCAGCAGCCTTGCTCTGTACCAGGGCAGTGCCAGGGGTGTCCTGCACAGTCTGACACGAAGCTTTGCATCTCTGCTTGGACACTCTCACTGACAGGGGCAGGTTTGAGACTGTCAGGAATGGTTTCCATACAACTCTCTTTGGGGGTTTGGTCCTAGAAAGCAGGAATCAAGGAATGAGTGAGATTCATTTATTAAACTCCAGTGACTAATTGTAAAGGTTGCAAGGACAATGTTTTTCCAAGTCAGTCTTCCTTTTCCTTATTCTTTATATGGTACAAAACTCTTTTGGTGTAAGTGGAAAATCACAATCCTAAATACAAAAGGACAGAAGCCAAAGGGGTGCATCTGACAAAGAGCAAAGTGCCAACAAATAAAAGCATTTTTGATTCTTCCACTGCTATTTAGATGACTAAAAAGCCCCGTATTAACTTCAGTGTGCATTAATATCTCATTGGAACCCTGTGATCTAAACCAATCTGCAAGACAAGAATTGCAGAAATCTTCCATCAAGCTGCCCCTTGTGGTGGATTTGTTGAGCAGCCATGGTCCAGGGCATTCATGTATCACAGCCTGCTTTGCAGCCTTCTGTGAAGCTGCTTCTGCAGCAGCAGGAGAGACACATTTGTTTTAGTCTTGCCAGACTAAAGTTAGGAGAGTCTCCTTTACAAAGAATACCATTGCTTTGTATATATGCATTTTAAAGTTATGCTGCTTGTAGAAACCAATAAAACGTATTTTCTGAGGAGCAGTGAGTTTTCTTCAGTGGTCTGAACATAGGAGGCACATCTGAACTCACAGCTGTGAAGAAGCTCTTAACCAAAGAATAAGATTTTAGGGAATCCTGATACTTGAATGTCTGAGATTCAGACAGCCCAGATGAATCCATCATATTCCCTGGAGAGCCTTGGGTGTAAAACTTCCTTTAAGACTTAATCAGAGCAGTGGAAAACTGTTGGGTCAATGTTTGCTTTTCTCCCTCTTAACCTGGAAATGGTGAATTCCAAAGCAGTGCTGTTTCCCTTCTTACCACGCCTGCTGCTGAGTGTGAGCACACAGGCAGTTCTGCCTGCCTGCTGCCTTCCTGCCACTTCTGGCTTCTCTGCTTCTTCACAACTGCTTACTAATCCTGACTTCCCAGCAATCCTTCTCTGTGCTGTGTGGCCCGACAGGGCTGTGCTGTAGCCACAGCAGGCAAGCACTCCTGCTTTGAGCTCCTGCTTCTCTGGCTTCCTCCTCCTCTTTACTGCGATCTTCCTCTGACTCCTGCATCCCTTCATCTTTCCTTCCTTTGAGTGAAGATTATTTGCCTGCACTTGTGCCTTGGGAGGGAGAAACACCTTTTGGTTGGTTTAGAACTTGGTTGGTTAAAACAAGTCTCGTTTCCTTCCAAGCCAGTCCCCTTCACCTGGTCTCCCGTCATTTTCCAGGACAACCTGCGTAAAAAGGATGATCGGATCGAGGAGCTGGAAGAGGCACTCAGAGAGAGTGTTCAGATAACTGCAGAGCGGGAAATGGTGCTAGCACAAGAGGAGTCAGCCAGGATCAATGCTGAGAAACAGGTCTGCAACCTTGTAAAGTCACTGGTAGCCCTCCTAGGACAGTAACCAGACTAATTAGTGAGTTACTAATTTCCCTGCTTTCCTGCCTGAGGCACAGCTGGCTTTCCTTGATGGTCTGTGTGTCTGTCCCACCCTTAGGTAACAGAATTCATAAAACCTGCAAAGCCTTCATAGTAAGTTGTCCTTCATAGGTAAGATTGTCTTGAAATTAAAACCAAAATATAAGGTATCCTGAGCTTTTGAAATACTGGTTTAAGTAGTAACTCTTCTGCTCTGTCTTGCCTGTCAAAGCTGCCTTGCTGTGTGCAAGGTACACTTAGATTTACTGGCCTGTTCATTGAATGTATTTCAAAGACAATGGTTTTTATTAGCCTGGTTGTGTTTATGGACCACAAGCTCCTTGCACTTGCAAAACAACTGGTTAAAAAGAGATCCCTTGGCTTGAGCCAAGCGTGCACACTGAAAATACACACTTGTGTACCGAAGCCACAAGTAGAAACTTTCATGGATTAATTGATTTTGTGCCACTGATAACTCTGAAGAATCATGGACAGGCCTGATTTTAGCTCAGGTAAGTGATCATCACGAAAGCATACCCTAAGTTATGAATAAATCCATTTGTTTTGATAAAGATTTTGATAAAGCTTGTGAAGCAGTAGCTGAAACTAGCTGAAACTTTTACTTTTTGTGAGCCTCTTCAGTGTTTTTCTCTGTGCATTAGGACAGTAATTAGCAAACAGGAGCATGTGGTTGGCTGCATTTCAGTGGAGGAATCTCCTTGTCTTTGTTATTTACTTAACAACACTTCTGACCAAGTGCACTTTAAAACATTTTAAGAGGCATTTCTTGTGTATTCTTGTATCACAGGCTTTAATGAAAAAGAAGTAAAAGTCACAGTTTTCCTGAAGATAGCAATTGTTTCTCTGTGAGCTGGAGTCAAGCTCAGCTGTTTGCTGATAGATGTATTGAGGATAATTCTGGTTGCTGTATTTCAGGATCCTAGACAGTGGGATGGAACTCCCTTTCAAGAATGCCTCCTTGTTATGTCCTGTGGAAGTTCTTTGTAGAATTTTGAAAGGCAAACACAGATAATATTAGAGTTTTAAAATGCAAGACTCCATGCTCCATATACTATCAATGGCAAATCATTGACTTTCACAAACCATCTAACAGGTTATGAATGTTCTTAGACCAAGTGTGAGTGATGTGTGCGATTTTTAAAATGTTGTTGTTGTTCAAACTGGTTGTAATTTGCTTTTAATTGCATGCTTTTTCTTTCCTCTCTTGTTTATCTTGTTTTCTGCCATTCTGCCACTTCACTGCCTGTCTGAAGCTTTTTAATGAGTCAGTGCATGAGGTCAACCATTTTGGCTTTAGGTGGTTCAAGGTATGAGGACATCTCATTTGTGTGTGCCTCTGCCCCAGTATTTAGTGTTGTTCCTGTGGCCTTGTCTCGTGCAGTCCTGCCCTCCATCCTCTCATCGTGTGTGGTGTTGTGTTGTGTTACAGGCTTCAGATTTGTAAGGTACTGCCCAGAAATTCCAGGTGTTGAATGGTAGCTGTCATTTGCACTCCCAGCAGAACACCATTCTGGTTTAACTTTCTAGAAATACTATTGAGACTACAATTCATTGTAAGAATAGAACAGAAACTGCATTTACACCAGGTTTATCATATCTTGGACACTGTCCTCTCAAATACCTTCTAAAAATGCAAAATACATTAAAACACACCTTTTTTGCCGACCATTCTGTTACTGAAATAGATCTGAAATGTTTTCTCACGTACGTTGAGGAATAATTGGAATTATTTCACAGCACAAATTCTGCCACACTAAGCTACTTCCTGCAGGTCCCTGTAGATGAAACAAAGTGGAATTTCTCAGGAGCCACGTCCCTGTAGCTGTTTGCTGGGCACTGTAGGAATGTCAGAGTTCTGACTGCTCTGTAACACATGCTGGGCAGTTTGCTTTTAATCAATGGTTTTTTCTCTTCTCCTGTATCTCCTAATGAGAAATTTGTTAAACTCAGAGGTTGGAGATCAAGGCAGTAATCCAAGCTATGGCTTGGGGGAGAAGGTGCTGGAGGCTTTTTCTGAGATTTTTCTGGAGAGTTTACGTTTCTTTGGCTGAACTTCTCTTGAATATCTTCTGAAAAGCTCTTTTCTGTAAAAGCCTGCCAAAATCATTTTGGCTTTTGAGTGTGTGTATATACGTACATGTGCAAAGTCATTTAAGTGCTTAGTTTATATTAACTAAAATTCTGTGCTAAAAATTTATATTATAATTTGTTTTACTGATAAAAAAATTTAAGAGCTTTTTAAGTCAGCGTCAGCCCGAAGTATAATCTTATAATTTTTTTCCAAGAGATTTACTTTATTCCTCTGTCTGACTGTACTGCTTTGGTTAGAGAAAGCATTTTGGGTGCCTGAAGTCACCGTGTCCCTGTCAGTGAAAATGTTTGCAGTAATTTTTAGGAGCACTGCCTCTCCCAAATGTTACTTCTTTTCCCCAGATATTGAAATGGGTTGCATAACCTTTTCCTTTAAAAATACCCAGCTTTGTACTGAGTCACACTCCCTGCTGGGGAGAGGTAATTTGGGATGTAATTCCCTCTGCATTCAGTAATGCACCTTTTTAAGAGGTGGAAGAGTGGAATTCTTTGCTTTTACTTGTGTTCAGCTGTGCTGAGCTGGGGGTTTGGGAGGGTTTTTTGCCTCCAGATGGGAGGAATGAATAGAGAGAGAAATGATGAATAGAAAATCATACCTAATGACTTTGAGGCAGGGATCTTTTTCTAACATTGTAGACAAAAAATCTTTTAAATCTTTTAGAATCACAGAACTGTTTAGGTTGGAAAAGACATTTAAGATCATCAAGTCCGACCATTAACCTGACACTGCCAAGCCCACCACTAAACCACGTCCCCAGGCACCACATCTACCTCTCTTTTAAATTCCTCCAGGGATGATGACTTTGTTTTTGTTTAATTTGTTGCTCTCATTTAAGGTTGCAAAGTAGTCAAAATTTGATGACTTTCAGGAGGATTGGGGGCACTGAAAGCATAATTAACCCCTGTGCAAAATATACATTGAGCATTTCTCCATTTAACTCACCTTTACATTTAATGAAATGAGAAATACTGATGGAAACTGTTATGTATAAATTTGGTGCAAGTGCTGATTTTAAGATCATTTTGTTTGTATTTTTATCCCTTTTTATTGTTTGGTAGACAAATACCAATTTCGCATGCTGCCTTTTACTAAGTCAGGTATTCCAGACAAAGCTCTATCTTGGCATCTCTCTGTTACATTATTTCCTTAAGCACCCACCTCTGGACAGCATTTTATTTGTTGTGGCTCAAGAGAAAATCAAATTCTTGCAGTCTTAGTTATATTAATGCTTGCTTGTAATTGTGAAGACCCATGCAGATACTTGTGTTAATATTTGTTGAAGCTAGTCCTGTGCTTTTTTAATTTTAAATTTCTTTTCCAGTTGCATTCTCTGTGATGTTAAATGCAAGTGTGATGCAATAATATGTAGGTTAAAGCATTAGAAAAGCTCATTAGGCTTGAACATTAGATTGATAAATTAAAAAATATATGTTCTTTTTCTGACATCATTGATTTTTCCCCCAAATCCGTGAAGTGCAAGAAAAGAAATTGTTTTCTCTTCCATAGCATTGTCCTATATAGAAAAAGACAGAAGAGTGACAAGCTTGGGGCTCATTAAATTGAGGATGCCTCTTTATTTGAAACATTTCCTACTCACACAAAAGCTTCCAGACTTTCCTGTACTGCTGTTTACCAGCAGAGTCCTTCAAACCTTCTCTGAATTTCAGCCTGATTTCAGTTGGCTCCAAATAGTGGAAGTTCTTTTTATTTATTGTAGTTAGGTTCTGCTGTTTGCTTCCTGTTAACTACAATGCTGGAGATCTGCTTGCACAGGTTTGTAGGGGTGGAAACTTTCCTGGGCTTGCCAATGAGACTGTGCCTCTTCAGTTTGCCACATGTTCAACCTTCACATGGCAGTGCTTCCATTTATTTATGTTCACGAGCCTTAATGTCTTTTGGGAAAAGAGTGTTAAAGTTGTATATGTAATCACCATAATGTTCTTCACTGCTTGTAGTGAGTTAATACATCACCCCAGAATTCTTCTCTTTGGAAAATCAAGCTGTGCTGCATAAATTGACAGTCTTTGTTGTGCTGTGTAGCACATTAAATATTTCCTTTGAATATTACTTGGTTAGGTCTAAACTATCTGCCATGGTAGCACAGCCTAGTTAACCTGAAACTGTCTAAAATGCAGCGGAATGGAAACCAGCATGGTCTGCAGCAAGCTGGTAAAATACTCCTGAAATCCTTGGGCTATTAGTGCCACTTGTGCCTTAGCAGCAGTGGATGTAACCTAGGAAAGGACAGGACAGTTTATTTTGAAGGTGGCCCCGTTTAGAGCTGTGGCTGGAGTATGTGGATTAACCCCAGATCTGGGGAATTGTGTTTGGGTGTGATGGGGCCACATGAGCGGGTGCAGCCCTGCACAGGATCTGCTCCATGTGCTGCATTCTAGTCTCTCTGCCTCTGCAGAGATTTTTAAAAGGTGATCAGAATCCAGGTTTTTTTCGAGATGGGTGGTTGTTCCTGGTGGTTGCTGCTGTATTCCCAAGGGCTGGGAATTGCTAGTCATGGAAGGTAAGCACAAGACAGTTTGCTGAGACTGTAGATGGATGTCAAGTAAAAATAGGACAGCTTCCTTTGGTATGGTTATGTGGATTAAAAAACAGAGTGAGAATGTTCCACTGGATAATGGTTTCACTTGAGGGAAATGTGGAAATAGAATTGTTACAGTCTTCAGATACCAGTGACTAAAACAGATTCCTTTTCCCCAGTAGAAATCAGAATTCAGTTTTTCACTTACTTTTTTTCAAGGCCCGACTCAAATATTTTGTTTGTGTTAGCAGAGGCAATTATTGTTTCCTTCTCAAGAGCTCTTGTCCCAGCAGAAGCTGTTGCTTATTGATGTAGGTTATAGCCCACATTTAGGAGATAAACTGTCAAAGCTACCTCCAAACATCCTAACAGGACACAGCTGGGACTTACCGAGCCCTGAAGGCTGAGGAGTTTTTTCTTTTCCAGACATCTGTGAATCCTGATTCCTCTCTCTCGCACAAAAACTCAGCCCTCTCAGATGAGCAAAAAGCCCTTGATGAATACTCAAGTGAGAAACGCCTTGACAGAGAGTTCTTTGTTGATGTTTTGTGGCTTCTGCAGGAGGACCATGGTGATGTCAGATGTCTGCTCAGTCTCATTAGTGCTCTTCCTTGCCCAGAGCCATCAGTGCAGACAGCAAGGAGCAAGACACAGCATTAACTCCTCTTCGTTATCAGATGCTCTTTTTATAATGAAGTTTTTGTTGGGAGACCAGCTCGTGGAAATAAGAGACATCAGCTGTCTAACTATCTCAGTTTCACAGTGATAAGAAAAAATTGCATTCATCTGCAGTGTACGGCAGGTTTTCAGACCATAGGCTTTTGTTCTCTTTATCTTGCTCCTCTCCTTTTTCCCATTTAATAAGGTAGGAACAGAACACTGGCACCAGTTCTGTTAAGCCACCAAGACACTCTATTTTATCTGGGCTGCTGAACGTACAAAATCCAAACAGCCTAAAAAACAAAGGCACTAAGACTTAAGAAAGCCACACAGTAATATAAAGAAAGACAAAGTTCATCCCTAAAATCACTGCTGTGTATTACAGATGGCCAAAGACACTGTCTTTTCTCTGGAGAACTGCTAATCCAGCAGGCATTTCCCCAGCCTCAGCACTCACTGCCCTCTTCACTGCAGACAGAGCTGCTCCTCCACCTGCAGTGGCACTGTCCCCCCAGGCTGCACACAGCTGTGCTGCACAGCTGGCAGCCCCTTGGAGATGCAGGTACAAGTGATAGAAACATCTTCATTGCTGCATCCTGTGCTGAATGAGAGGGGCTTGAATTGAAGCCACAGCTCCAGGGGCTGTGTGGCGGGACAGAGCTCCGGGGCTGTCCTTACCTTACAGATCAGACATTGCAGTATCATTTACTGAGGGACAGAAGGTTTTTCTTGTTATGGTTTACTGATTTCTCTCCTTTTCCTCTGACGTTTGTAGCTCTAAAAAAGCTCTGCCCAACAGTTTTCCCAGCATCTAGGGGAATGTAAAGTTTGTTCCCTTAATTCAGAATAGCCAAGAATTTAGTTCAGTGTCTTGGATACAGTCTTTAGGAGTACCTTAAAGCCACCCTACTGCTGTAACGAAAGTGGGGCTATGACGAAACCATAATTCATTTCCCTCTTATTTTGAGTAAAGGTTTATTAGCTTGTGATTTAAGCAAACCATCTGGTCCTGCTGGCAATCCACGTTATGTCAGAGTCAGTGCTTTCTCCCTGTAATATGTTACTGGAGGCACTTAAATTACATGCCTAAGTCCCAAGTCTGGCCTGTGCTTTTTCCATGTCTTAACATCTGTTCTAGGAGATTTTTCTGGGATCCAAACAAGTTTACATGGAGCCAGGTCTCTTGTCTTTGTCTTTCGTTTCATGTCTATTTCTTTTCCTTCTCTGCAGTCTAATCAGTTCAGCTGGGCAAAAGATAATGCAGAAGTTTGCAGTCTCTTTATCATTTCAGCAATGTACATAGTGAGATAAAAAATACTTTAAAAACTCAAGAGCTGTAGATAAATAGGAGACTGTCATCGGAGAGTGACACTTTGAGAAATGTTAATTACTTTTTTGGTCCTTCTGATATTCTTTCTACTGACTTTTAACTGCAAGACTTTCTGCTTTGCTTGCCTAATTAATTGTGGGCAAAAGTACAGATTCTTACTACATTTTGTGTTGCAATGCTAATTTCTGGTTTATACAAAACACTGTCTGTGTTTAGGAAATAAATAATTTTAAATATGCTTGTTAGCCTGCTGAGGTGGTTTTGAAAAGATCTCTAGTGATTGATTTATACACAGATGATGGAAAAGGACCTGCTTGATTGGTATTTGTACCTGTGCCCTCTGAAAGTTCAGCATTTTGTGTTCTGCCTGGAACTTTTGAGACACAATAATGAATATAAGCAGCTATCCCATAGCCTGCTGTGTCTGTCCGTATATTGAAAGAACTAGAATTTTCTTTCCCTCAGTCAGAAGCACAAAACCAGCTCTGATTCCAGGCGTGTAAGTAAACACTAAACTGTGTTTCCTACCTTTGACCTAAAGCCATGTGTCTCCAGCTTAGGAGTAGGGATCTTAGAGTCCTTGGGCTCTGGTTTTAAGAGGCAAACAATAACTACCACATCAGTTGACAGAAGCATTCTTCCAGCCTGGAATACCGACTGTGTCCCAGGAATTCTTAGCAGTGCAGTAGTTGTCATGTAACAGGTGAGGGAACTGGAGCTGGCCTGTCCTGATCCCCAGAAATCATTCCAAGAGCTTGGCAGGGTGTCCAGCCTCAGCAACACTTTGTACGTACAGTCCCTTTCTCCATTTTGCTGGCTTTTTACTGGCTTTTGGGGAACTTGACCAAGCTCTTTGCAAGTCCCTGGCTTCCCATTACCCAGTGGCCAGAAGGTTTACTGGAAGCTCTGCATATTTGGAGATAACCTGGGATCTCTGGCTGTGCAAAAGCCTGGGGTTTGATTTGCAGTTGCAGGAGCCTGAAATAACAGTCTGTAGGAGCAGGGAGGTTAGGATGGTAGACAGGCTCCTGAAAACAGCTTGAGATTTTTCTGTTATTAAATCATTTCTGCCCAAGCTGCCATTGACACGATAGATCAGCTTCTCCTGTTGTATTGCTCTTTGTGCCTTGCTTTCCTGTTTCCTAAGGAAGGAGATGTAATACTATGCAAAGTGTTTGTCCTATCTTGACATTTCCCTTTTCTGCTGCTCTGAATCCCATCCTGATCTCATTGACATTCTTTGCCTTCTTCCACACAGTTTGTTCAGTCTCTCAGGCAGTCTCTGCTCTAATGGAAACTTATTTTGGCTTGATGTTCTTCCTTAGAGATAAGCTGTCACCAGGTCAGGTCACTTAAGGCCTGAAAACAATGAACAAATAAGTTTCCATTTAAATTCTCTGCTCAGACTACACGAAGACCTTTCTGGCCTGTCTGCAGAGAGCTGAATCATGGCTAAGTCCCAGACAGTCAAAGATACACCTTGCTTTCTATAGTGGCATTTGAGCAAAGAGAAAAGAGCAGCAAGAGTTCACTCTTTGCATCTTCTGAAATGGGTGGAGAGCAGCATCTGACAGGGCACAAGCTTACCCGCAGCTAAATTGAAAATGTCAGCAGCATGTCTCGGAAAAAATGTCTCCGTGTGCCAAGAGCTCTGCTTTGGGCAAATATTTTTTCTGTATTATATAATTAGCTGCTCTCAGGGGACAAAATTGAAGGGTAGATGGGGAGGTTTTTGTATAGGCTAAATTAGATGTGCAGTGCAAGTAGTTTGTTTCAGGTGAATATTCCCCCATCATTTCTCCCAGCACTGCTTACTGGGACAGCTCTGCACTAAGGTTCAGAAGCTGCCAAATAAAATGTTTTGTTTGGTAGAAGTTTAATTGAAATAGACCCATGGACTATCTACAACCTGATGAATCTGAACAGGGAAGTCTTTACTGTGAATACAACCGTCACTATTTTGGTGACCTTTGTAGTGAATTGTGTGACAAATGGCCCTTGCTGGGGATCTTGGAAGGTAATGACAGTTCTGTAACCCAAGTTGTTGGCACAGTTTAAAAGCCACTCACATTCCAGCCATTCCTAATGCGTGATTAGATCAATTTTGTGTTGGCCTGCAAAAAAACAAACTCTAACCTTAGAATTAAAAGAGTTGTCAAACAGTGATGAGGAAGAGGTTCAGTACCTGCAGTAACACCACTAGGAGATGCTCCTGCAGGGTCAGCCCTCACCACCTCTCCCGAGGGGCCTTGGCCCAGCTCCAGTTTCCTCCTGCCTTCCAAAGTGCTCAGCCTTGTCCCACTGCAGACCTGCAGCAGGCACAGCAGCCCTGCAGTGTGAGCATCACACACCTGCTGGCTGGGAGGGGGCCTGGCAGAAATGTTTCAGAGCTGGTTGTGGGGAAGATGTTGCTTCAGAGATTGTTTTATCTTGGCAGCTGGCAGACTGGCACGGGCCCCTCTGGCTGTGGCAGTTGGCTGGGGGCTTGTTGATTCGAGGTGGATTTCTGTTCAAGCCCAGGGGTTTAGAGTTGGTGTGCCTCTTCCCAGTTTAAAGGAAAATGTCTGTGTAGGTATTTCTGATCCACCCACAGGAGGGAGAAACTGATATCCCAGCAGCTGATGCACAAGTGCATCCTTACCCCACCATTTTCCTAAGAATCAGATTCCATCCCAGTAGTATTTTTGCTCTTCATTATTTCTGCAGTTCTTCTTTGCGTTCTTTCCTGATTTATTTTTCTCTGTTTTGTTTTAGGGAGTTTTCTCTTAGTTTTAAAGATTGGCAGACTTTCTGATCTTGTTTTGCACACTAAACTCTAATAAAACAGGGAAGGTTTGGTTGTTATATCCATGCTTGCCAGTTTGGAGTACTTGTCACTGAGGTTCTCCTTTGGTCTCTTGATTACTGGATGAATTCTTAGCTGTACATTTTGAATGGTTTGTGATAATTTCATATTTTAATCTTTTTATTTTGTTTTCCAAGCAAAAGAATAACACCTTTTGGCAGCTGCATTTGAATGGAATTGGAAAGGCTTTCTGCAGTAAACACTGCACCATGTCTGTGCTGGATTTTTATAAATCTCCTAATTCTTAGTTGTGATGCTTCTTGCTGGTCACCGTTGAGGATGAAAACCAGTCTTATTATCCATGTCTGTCCTGGGTTGTTATCTCTGCCTTTAGGAGAACAGGATTTACTAAAGCATGTTACATACTTCCCTCCTGCAGCACCTGTATAGCAAAGGACAAACTCAACTCTCCTTGTAAAAACATGTCAGCAGAAATTGAGCTGCTTGTGAATTCAGTCATTCCCTTCCAGGATGGATCACAGGTTGACTGTTGTGGAGGGATATAAAGGCAATGTAGTGCTATATTTGCATACTAAATTTATACAAATATTTGATTTTGTGCAGCACTAACATCTGAGCTTCTCCCATTGAAAGCACAATATAAAATTGTTTATAAACACTCGGTTGTGATGGAAACAGAAAATCTACAAGGAAGAAGACAGTGAAAGTAATGTGTGCCATTGAGCTTTATTATAAAATTATTAAAGCACATCCAGAGGTGTTTGAATGCTCTGTGTATCTAGACTTAAGCATGTATTGTGATTTTGCATGTTAGTGATAAATCTTACCTGAGACAGAACCTGTTCTGAGTGCAAAATAAAATGAATCTTCATTGTGTAAAATATATGGCAGAATTTATAATCACATGGATTGTGAATCTTTCTAGTTTGCTGAAGATAAGAGCATTGTTCTGCTGTGCTTCTCTGCCATCAGCAACTGTTTGAATGTCTTATGCTGCTAAATCCCAACAGGTCCCAAAAGCATTGTTCAGATGGTATTTTGGGGGAAGTAGCCTCACATCTTCATGGGAACTCACTCCTCTCCCTGCTTCAGAAACGTTCCCTTTGTTCCTAAAGTGCACATGGAGTTTCTCTTTAGGCGTCATTTCCAGTGGAAGGTTTTTATCCTTTTGGTATATTATCGATGTGTTTCATTTAACAGCTTGCCTTTTTGTGGGCCAGTGTTAACACACAGAGGCCATCCTCTTCTCCCTGTGGTACATTCTGTAAAACACAAATACAGAGTTGAAGGTTTGTATTGTGATGATTGTGCTGCAGTGACCGAACTGAGCTAACTCCCAAGCTGTAAATGCTGCTTTGGCCAAAGGCAGAGATCCTGTCCACAGCTCTGGGTGCTGCCTCCAGCAGTGCTGAGGAGCATCCATGCCCTGTAACCTGTGTGCTCCAGTTTATTGTGACATTCCCCAAGTTCCAGCTGGTCACGCTGCATAATTTTTCTTTCCTCCCGCATTCTCCAAAAATGTTGTAGGTAGAAGAGCTGATGATGGCTATGGAGAAGGTCAAACAGGAGCTGGAGTCAATGAAAGCAAAGCTGTCCTCTACACAACAGTCTCTGGCTGAGAAGGAAACCCATTTGACCAACCTGCGAGCTGAAAGAAGGAAACATTTGGAGGAGGTCCTGGAAATGAAGTAAGTGTCTTCTTTTGTTGTCTGTAGGTGTGTTTTACTGATGTCTCTGCATTCCTTCCTGATCCTTGCTGTTCTAAAGACACCCCTCATGGATGTGTCCCTGCAGAGAGCAGCTGTCTGTAATCTCTGCAGCCTTCAGAGGTCACCTCTGGCTGGGGTTACTGACAACACTGTCACGCTTCCACTGCAGCTCAAAAACATTTCTTCCTTTGGATTGTTTGCAGTAGATTTCTCTTACTTGCACAATAGCATCTTCAAAGATCCTGTGCAGCTCTTGGGACTCAATTATTCTTTGTCTAAAGAATGTGCCATCTTGCTTTGGGCAGCCTGTAACTAC
The DNA here is from genome assembly GCA_008694505.1 of Cyanoderma ruficeps. Taxonomy (NCBI): domain Eukaryota; kingdom Metazoa; phylum Chordata; class Aves; order Passeriformes; family Timaliidae; genus Cyanoderma; species Cyanoderma ruficeps. The sequence goes on along the minus strand of VZDJ01000015.1, from coordinate 2,631,177 downwards.
TTCAAGGTAAGGTGCAAGGCAGTGCAGCAAATGACAACAAGAAGAGAGAAAAGATAAACAGAATGTCAGGTGGTGGTAATGTTAAAATCAGACTGCAGATCTCTGGTCTGCTCAAATATTTTTCAAATTCCTGCAGATGATTCATTAGCACTGGAGCAGTTTGAAATTCTCTGTCAGTCAAACTTTTCTAATCATCCTTACACAAGGAAGCCTGGATGAAACCAAGCTTTGAGGAGGTGGGGAGAAGAGAGGGATTAGACTTCCCAGGCTGAAATACTTCCTAATTTCTGACTGTGCATTGCAGATAAATAGTTATCCCTAGTTTAGGGAGACATGAATCCATTTAGTGCAATGATGGATAGTGCTGCCAGCAGTTCATTAGAAACACTTTCAGTTGTTTAGCCAGCCCTGAAGAGAAGGAACATTTTTATTGGCAGGACTAGCAGTGGTTCCTCCACTGTGGTTTTGTGAGCCATTATTTATTTATTTAACTATTCTACACTGGTCTCTTTCCTTTCCCTTTTTTTTTTTAATGAAAGGATAGAAAAACAGCTGTTACAAAATGGAAAGAGGTGGCTTAGATCTTGAAACTTTAACTTAGAAGTGCTGTATAAAGTGGGCCAAGCCTCCCCAGCTTCATATTCGGCTACAACAGTTTGAGCTAGACCTGGCATAAGGATGTTGGAAGGCTGCACTACTTAAAAGCCACACTTTTTATTTTTAATAAAAAAATTTATTGAGCTATAAATTTGACTGCCTTGAGAGTTGCTGCGTGGGGGGATGGGAAGAATAGCTCCTTAGGTGCTGTGGGAATCCAAAGCAACTGGAGATGTATCCCATATCCAATCACTTGACAGTGCTTTCTTCTGCCAAAGTGCTCTGCCAAACCCTCTCATTAAAATCCACACGCAGTGTACTCTGTATCCTGAAATGGGTTTGGAATTGTGTAGATCCTTTCATATAACTGCTCACTTGTAAATGATGACCTCTCTTAGCTGTGTCAGTTATTGTTGGAAGGTTTCTGTACTGAAATGTGGTATCAGGGGCTGCAGGAACTGGTAGATCCATTGTAGCTCAGGAGGAAGAAGAACACTGGAGAGAATGGTAATGCTGTCAGCACATGGAGGGAAAGATGGAAAAAGCATTACGTTTGTACAGTTAACTAGCTGAGCGTGTTTGACTCATAGCTGGTCTGTCTTAAACTTCTCTGAAGCTGCCAGAGGCATCCAAACTTCAAAAACTCACCCTCACCATGAGGCTCTGTTGCAAACAAGTCTCTACTGAGGGCTCCCAGTCGATTAAATATCTTACTTTATATAAAGAAACACCAGTATATTCTGTGTTGCCCTGCTTTCCCAGCCTATGTCTTTTATGAAAACACTTATTTGTTTTCTAGTTTTGCAAAAAGTTTCTCATGTACTTCTCATAAAGTATTTACTGCTATTTTAACTGAAGAATCACAGTGAGTGAATGAGTGGTCAGTGTTGTGAAGCAGTTAGCTGCTTTTGGAGTTCTTAGGGAGAGAACAGTTGTTGTACAGATAGTGTTCAGAGGGATGGTGAAGCAATATTGTTTCCTGAGTTTTAGGGCATGCTTCAGTGGGAAATGTTTGAGGTGCCCGAAAGCAGCACTGATTAAATTTGAGATTTGGTAGAGGTGTAGATTGACCAACCTAGGCCCTGCAGCCAGCTAAGGGGCTGGGGGGCAGGCAAGAAAAATACCTGAGGAAATGCTGCTTTAGGAGATCCTAGATAGGGAGTGAAAGAAAGTGTTAAAGCAACACGGGGACTCGAGAAAGTTACCTCTGGGTTTTAATAGGAAGTTGTTAGATATAATGCTGGTGAAAATACATGTTTAAAATACTGTTTCTTAGAGTAGAACTTGTGTTTACTGCTGACTCTGTAACCCTGAGAAGATCATTTCACACTCCTCAGGGAACAGTGTGGCACTAGAATAGCTGAAGTGTGAATTATTCCGAGCAAGAAATTTCACTCCTTGGAGAAATACTCTGGATTTTGAAGCCCTCTTCCTTTAATATTTTCATTTTCTTTAAAAAAACTTCATTGCGAATAATTATGAGAGAGGCAGATAATGGTCTCTATTTATATCACCAAACCTGATCTACTGTAGAGAAATACTAGTGAACTGCTAGGATTTTTGTTTTGTTATGTTTTCTTTAAGGAGTTCTAATGTTTCCATCATTCACAGCAAATCGTTTAAATTAGGCAGGAATAAAGTGCTGTCTACAGAGAAATCTCTGTTCTTTGTCCCATAAAAACCTGCTTAGGCTGAGCTGAGTTATAAACTGTTGAAAATCACCAGTTTTACTTTCCTTTTTTTTTTTTCTTTCCCCTGGTGTTGTCAGCAAATTTTGGCAGTGTGTGAAAATAACCAAGCACAAACAGTCTAATCTGAGGCTCTCGTGCAGCTGCCAAATCTGGAGCCCTGCACTTGCAGGGAGGGGAACAGACACTGTGTCTGCAGGGCTCTTTACTAGCCAGGCCTTTCGCTGTGCTCTCAAGGACCAGAAGGGTCTTCCCAGTCATTCAGGATTGAAAAGTCCCAGTTGGGGCATTTCTCAAGCTGTTCCTTCAGAGCTGGAAAACTCTCCAACAGGCCTTTCCCGAATGATGCCTTCTCTGCTAATTGCAATTGCTGCTGGCCCTATAATTCAAGGTATGCAGACTTACAGAATGTAGCTGGCGAGTCAGAGCTGAGTCTTTCATCCTGCTGGCTCACAACAGGAGGATTACTGCTTGTCTGAGAATCATTTACTACCCTCTTGTTCCTTGAAAAATAATCAAGGGTATTGCAGATGAATTAATTGTTACCACAGAAAATAATTTATGTGTCAAAATCAAGCTGTCAGAAAACATCTTTGGATTTGTTGTCTGACTGTACACGAGTGGTCTTTTGAGTATTTATCACAGCAGTTTCTAATGACATCAGTTCATCCCACACGGTGTGTCTTTGATACAGAGGGAGCAGAAATGATCCAGGCCTGTGTAGCTCCATGAGGCTGTTTGATGTGTGCCTTCCTTTCTTCATCTCAGAGCCTGCTGAGAGCTGCAGAAGGGGTGCACATAAAAATAAAAATAAAGATAAAACCTAGGCAGGGCTGTGCAGGAACGCTGTTCACCCATAGCTCTGCCGCAGTTTCCCTGCTTGATACGACCTAAAAATATTTGGTAGATGGAGAAGTCCCCATCTTCATTTTCTGGCTCTCAGATAAGAAAAATACAAAGGCGTGCACATGAGCACTCACAACTGAAAATTAAGTCGGTGGAAGTTGAGGTTGTTCATCTTCTGAAAAGTTCGTCTTAAAGCAGCATTGTCTGGAGGTGTGGGTATGAAGCTGAACTTGGAAGTGATCCAAAGAAGCTGATTAATTGACACAGTTTATTTGCCAGAAAAGTCAAATCTGCTGATCCAAAATGAGGTGTGAAGCAATTTCAAGCCCTGCAAACAGTTTAACCAAACAAAAATACTTCAGGTTGTGTACACCCATGGTGAGCAGAACTGAAAAAAGGAAAGTATCGATGTCCATCCAACAATAACTTGTGGGCTCATCCACACCTGTCTTCTTGGAAATGGAGGAACATTTTGGTCTTTAAGGAAGTTACGGTTTATGCACACGGATTAGCAGCAGATGCACAGCTGTCTGTGTAGTTTGAGGTCCCTTTGTGTTTGCTGTCAGTGCACGAAGCAGCAGCCACCACAGCAAGGTGAAGAGCCCAGCACGGGCTCCCCATCCTGTGGGGCTGGGCTCCCCATGCTGTGGGGCTGGGCTCCCCATCCTGTGGGGCTGGGCTGCCCTGGTGTGGGTGTCACTGTGCTGTGGGGCAGCTCTGGTACCCAGACCTCTCCTGTGGTTCCTTTAGTGCTCCCCATCCTGTGGGGCTGGGCTCCCCATGCTGTGGGGCTGGGCTCCCCATGCTGTGGGGCTGGGCTCTCCATCCTGTGGGGCTGGGCTCTCCATCCTGTGGGGCTGGGCTCCCCATCCTGTGGGGCTGGGCTCCCCATGCTGTGGGGCTGGGCTCCCCATGCTGTGGGGCTGGCTCCCCTGGTGTGGGTGTCACTGTGCTGTGGGGCAGCTCTGGTACCCAAACCTCTCCTGTGGTTCCCTTAGCTCTCTCAGAGGAGCTGCAATCCCACAGGGGGCACTCTGTGTCTGTGGGATTCACTGCCTGGGGCCAAGCTGAGCTAGTGCAGCCCTCTCAGTCCCTTCTTCCTTCTGTTACCTTTGGAATTTTCTTTGTAAAATGTTTTTTTTGGGGGCACACGGTGAAAATTAACCTGCTAGTGCTGTTACCATTGTTTTGTCCTTTTCAATTTTGTTTTGTCCTTTTTAAGGACAAAAGATTTAATAGTATATGTTTGTTTTAATCCTGTATTGTTGCCACATTAAATTGTAACTACTTCAGTTGAAATGGTCTGAAATAAGAAAAATAATCCATTTCTAATTACTAATCAGCCTGCCATGCTGTTTCCAGTGCAGCTCACACTAGGTGGCCTGAACCATGGAAACAAGAAGAGTTCAGCCCATTTTTGGGCAGCAGTACTAAACTGGTCAATCAAATGTTTCACCTAAATGAATCTTGAATCTGGAAGTGTCTCAGAGTGATAAAACTGTAAAGCAGAGACATGAATCTTTAGCAAAGCCTGTACAGACAAAATGCTCCATGCGAGTGCACACGGAATTAGATTGTTGTGGTCTTTAACAGAGTTAAAGAAACTCTGTTTCTTTAAGTATTGGGCAGTTATATTTACCTTTCCTACCTGGTTTGTTGTTACTTTTCACCTGCCTTGAAAATCTTTTCCTTCTGCAGCTTTTCAGGTACTAAAACCTTGGCACAATATGTCACTGCCCTGTTGTGCCTTGTGATAAAACCTCTGTATCTCATTTTATCTTGAATTCTCGGGTCCCCAAGAACAATCCTGCAGACAGAAAGTACTGTACTATCTTAATGAGCCATGACAGGCCTGGAAGCAAAACCAACTGCTGAAAACTACACCAGGTGGTGTTAAAGCATTTTGCTCCACTCAGTAATTTCTGAGACTATTGATGTTGTAGGGAGGACATGAGGAAAAGAGGTCCAGTCATGAACTTCTGGAGAATTCAGCTACACTGTGCTCTTGTTCCCATGCCTTTCCGTGAGAGATTATTTTTCTGAATATGTTTTTCCAGGGGATGGCTTTAGTGTAAGTGATCCCTTCAGTTTTCTAGATGGTGAAAGAAAATTCAACCTCTTTCAAATGAGAATGTGAAAAATTTAGCATACAGCCTCAGTGTTGAAAATGTAGAGGTTTTGACATACTTTTGTTTTCTGTTAAGAGATTGCAACATTCTTACAGAAATTGCTCTGAAAGATCTCATCAGTAGAGATCTTGGGATATATATATATATACACACACNAAAAGATAGGATTTTTTTTTTAGGCTTACAAAATCCTGACCCTAAAGAATGAATGGCCTTCTTGTTTTTTCCCAATTTTCCTAATAATTATTGCAAACTATCTTAGGGAACAGGTGCAGCACAAAAAAATTTCATGTTCTTTACTGCCCAGAGGGAATTGCTTTGGTAAAAGTTTGATTTTATCATAACCTGTATGTAGATCGTGTTATCTACAAGAACAAGAATTGGTGGTTTTTTCCTAGATAACTGAGTGTTAAATTGGTAGAGGAATAAGGAGAGTGATGGTTTTATGTTGACTAATGTATAGAGCAGATTGCTTGGAAGATAGCTCTGAGGGCACCGATACACTGCCTTCTGCTAACTGATTCTGTGTGCCTTTATTTTGTATCATTAAAAACACTCAGAAGTTCTGTCAGAAGTAAAAGTTTATCTGTTCAAGGGAATCTGTAATTTTCCCTTGGAAGTGTGAATCCTCCGTGTCAGTTCCAGAACATCACTTGACCAAAGTCCATTTCCAAGTTTTCTGCATGCAAAGACATTGTTTCTGTGTGATTCTGTACATGAGAAGCATAAATATGACTGTGATTTTTGTTTTAAAATCTGCAGGAGTGTTTTGGCTGGGGGTTGATAGCAAAAGTAGATTTCCTATGCTGGCTGTTTGAGCTGCATCAGTGATTCCTGTCGCCATCCCTAATCCAGCTGTAAGATTCTGGGGCTTCCAGGGGTGTGACTGAGCTAAACCAAATCAGGCGCTTTTTACTTTCTGTTAAAGTCAAAAGAACCATGAGTTCCTTAGGGTGCTTTTTCCTCTTTTATAAATGTGAACTGTAAATAGTCATGCATATAAATCAACTCTGTGAGCACTACATATTTCATTAAATACAGTCAAGCTGCGGGTTAATAGAAGTTCCAAGTGAAAATATTATGGTATCTCATTGCATATATTGTAGATTTAATGTAGTGTGAACAATAGTAGCTTTGAGCAATTGTAAATCCCATCCGGACATCGTCAACAGAGTTAAAATACAGGGAGGGAACTCTCAGAGGGTGGATGTGCTCACATGGTCACTGTGCATGTGCAAGTCACTCTTTTATTGGGTTTAAAATAACACTGGAGCTTTGCGGGGTGGAGGTAAGGCAGAGTCTAACTCCAGCCTGTTTTCTGCACTGGAACAGAAATTCCTTTTTTTAAAAAAAGTGAGGTCAATTTGCTTTAATTACAGAAATAACCTCTGAAGCAAGTAATTGCTTCCCTGCAATCCTGGAGGACAAGTGGGAGTTGAGTAAGAAAAGTTGGAGAACTGAGTCAAGTTGTTGGCAGTACACACGGTCTTTGTCTTTATACTGTATGGGAATGTCCATGATGTCTTTCTTGTTTCCTTCCCTTCCCAAACAATACTTTGGATTTGATTTTGATTTTAGGCAAAATAAGCATCATCTGCAGGTCTGTGGAAGTTCTGAGGCAGCTCCACAGCTATAGGATTCAGGAAATGTTAGTTTGGGTTTGTCTGGTGATACCTTGTATGCAGTGAAAGTGATTCCATGTAACTGCATTAAAAACATGAAAATTGACCAGAACTGTTCATTCAGAAATCCTAAAAGATGACACTAAGCACTATGAAAGTGTCTTTCTGTGAGGTGTGATGCTGTCACTGCTGTAAAGTCAGTTCTCCCCAGTTCAGTAGTTTCATAATAGTTTTCTGCAGATGGCAGGATAAAGAGAACTAGGAGCTCCTGTACTAGGAGCTAGTGCATGTAGGAACACAGGAAATTCTGAAAAATCATTTGACATAATGTTGTATTTGGTGTTGCCTAAACCCCTTTTCCAGGCTGATAGATATGGCTGTAGCTTTCCCTAGACCTAGAGCTCTTTTTCAGTCTGCTGCATTCTACTGCTTCAAAATTCATGTTGAGTTGAAAACTACAGGATCACACTAGTTTATTTCCACTGTGTAATGTAGGAAACAAGCTTTGCATATGAGGTTAGGCTAAATGACATAGTTTGTATTTGTATTTTTATTATATTTGCTGTACAATCAACTAGTTTGATCATTTAGTTGGATTTCATGAATAAAGATTTTAGTCCACCGAGACTGTTGTGAAAAGATGACAACTGCAAGTTGCTTTGAGCAGCGAGGGATTTAATCAGAAAAGGGTTGCAGTAAATGGTCAAAGATATTTGTAAATGTTTAGAAAATACTGAAGTGTTGAATAGCAGAGAAATTAACTTGTTGAGACTAAATCATGAGGAATCAACCAGGTGTCCCCGTGTGGCACGTCATAGTAAACAGTAGTTCCCTGTTGAAATGGGAAGCTGTTTCATGGTGTCCTTTGAGGTCTCTCTCAAGGCTGCTGCTGCCCACATTGTCCATACTGAAGTGGCTGAAGCCAAAGCCAGGGGTGTGTATGGCCAAAGTGCCACGATGGTGTGCAGGCGGTGTGGGGAACGAGATGGGGATTCACACTGGTCTCAATAAAGTGAGGAGGGGTTCGAGGAGGGGTTTTACATCAGCTGATCACAAATAGCTTCAATACAGCTGAAGGGGCTTTGGGGGTACTTCAGGTGAAGTTGAGGATGGAGACTGTTACCTTGCAGGTTTTGTGATTCTTCAGCACAAGTCATTTACTCTCCTTATTGAATGTCTGTAAGAATGAAAAATGTGCTGTGGGCTCAGTTTGTCTGTTAATACTATCTTTGCTTTGCAGATTCGATTTCTAAAGAGAAACTTCGCTTTTATAGGTAATTCATGTTGAGTATTCTCCATGTAAAGGAAACTTCTTTTTTTTATTGGAAGGAATAAAAATAATTCAGTTTATTGGTTCAAGGTAGTTGCAAAACTTTTGCTGCCTTTCAAGCCCTCATCAGGCAGGAAACCTGAAAGGGTTAGGACTCGCTAGGTTATAAAGAATGCCAGGGATATCTTCTTATATTAGAAAAAAGCCTTTATCTCATCTAGCCACCTTGTCATCAAAAATATTAATAATGAAACTATAAATAATATTATTTTTCGGTTTCCTTCTTTTCACTGAAGGATTTTACATTTCAAAATCACCTTTATAAATAAAAGCAGAGCAATGCCTTTGCTGTTCCTCAAAGGAGGAAACTGAAAAGCAAAACATGAAGTGACTTGTTCACCCATGGCCATGGAACTTCAGTGATGTCAGAAATTGAAATCTGAAGATAACTGGGTTTGTAGATTTTTTGTATGTCTTAACACTTTGAGACACAAGTGTTCCATGGGAAATGTTGTGCATGTATGTTCTTCATGTATTTCCCTCTTCCAGCATGTTCTCATACAGATCCTTTCTACATCCTCATTTTTTGTTCCATATGTCTGTACCGAGGTTGAGTTTGCATTTCTGGCCTCTTCAGTGCTGTAATCTGTTCTGTTTTGCTGAGCTGATCTTTGGATTTATCTTGCTTACTAGAGTCTCATTGTTAGTGAGAGTTCTGGTTTTGAAGTTTGAAAAACTAGATTAATTTAGCCAGGAGATGTTAATTTAGAAGAAAAACAAATACATTTTTGCCTTGCCTTTAAAAATATGGAGCTGGCTTTGGACTGCAGTTTCATAGGTTTTGTGACAAATGAGGCAAGAGATAAATTGGCAAACCCCCCCATGTCCAAAGTACAGTGGGACAGTGTGCTCTCTGATTCTCAGCCCCAGAGATCTCAGCAAAGGCCACAAATTAAACAAAGTCAAAATGAATCAACTCTCCTATCAAGATACAATTATTAAGGCTTTCATTTACTGCAAGGAAGCAGTTGTGAATGAGGCACTGCAGCAAGTTCTTTTGTGCAGGAAGGGAAAATCAACAGCAAGGTGTGGAATTGAGAAATGAAACCCTGCAGGTGAGGCTGTCTTTGGAGGCAGAGGAAACCAGCAGTTCTGCAGAAATGCAGGTGAACTGTTGGAGAATGGACAAGGAGTTTGGTGCTGAGCTGCTCAGGGGGTCAGGGTGGCACTTGGCCCCAGCAGAAGCAGCCTGTGGACAGGAGAGCAGGATGTGGGCTCAGCACTGCCCCTTGGCATGGTGCCCCAGGGAGGCTTCCCTGCAGGGAGGGAGCCCAGCTGGGGAGTGTTGCTGGAGGACACACACACACTCAGGGCAGAAAAAGAGAGAAGTTTATTTTCTTACATGAGCTTATATAGATTCTGGACAACGACCAGGGATTGGAGGGTGAGGTTGCCACCTCTCCAACCACAATGGTCAGACTAGAACTCCATCAAGAGAGGAATGATAAACAATCATTTTGTTTACCTGAAAGTCTGTGAGAAACTCCACTGCAAAAATGCAAACACCAGAGGGCTGGAGAGGCTCAGGGTGACAGAGGAGCTCCTGCCTCCTGTGGCACACAGAGCACAGGAGGAGCCCTCCCTGGAGGGGTTGGGTGTCAGGGATCCCTGCACACACCACAGCTGACAGCACCTCTCTTTGTACCTTCTGTGCCCTTGGAGAGACAGGGTGCTCCCCCTTACTCCATGACACGCCTGGATGCATCCTCACTGGATTTATACAGATTTCCTGTTCTGTTTGATGGGCAAATACCATCTCAGTGCAACTTAAATACGACCAAGTGTAAGAACCTCGTCTTTAGTTGCCTGTTCCTGAAACAGAACTTGTAGGCTTTTAATAAAAATAGCTTTAGAGGGACAGAAATTGCTTTGGGCAGCTCTGTGGTTTCCATCCCAGTGCTACAAATAGCATAAAAGCTTTATTCCCATACATGGGAGATGCACTGTCTTTTAATAGATCTCTATTCTACTTCCATTTTCTTTTTACTCAAAGTAGTAAAGTGGTGCTGTGGTATTAATATGGGAGTGGTGTAGGTCATGTCTGATACTTTCTAGAGTACACCTGCCTTGGTCCAGCTGTGGTTACACATTTTCATGGTGCAGACACTCCCGTGCCTGCAATCACTTGTGTTTTGTTTGACTTGCCTAGTGTGTGGGACATTTTTATTTTATATACAAGTATAGTTAATTTTCTGTAGACTCTGATAAGCTCTGTAAGTTTCTTAGCAGATTAATGATTTAATGAAAATGTAATGTATTTTCAAGGTAGGAATACTTTTTAAGAGCTGTCAAGTTGCAGTGTGTTGCATGGAATAAACCCCTCAGCTCTTCAGAGTGGCTTTGCCCCCTGTTCCCACTGCCAGGGCAGTTTGGGAGCAATTGGACATAAATCAGCAGACCAGCATCATGAAATGCCTGCTTGGTAAAGATGGAAAGTTTAACTCCTCATGACCAACAGTCCCAGATTTTCAGTTAAACTTTCATTCCCATTCTGTCTACTGATATGGCTGGTCTGGAACGTGCTAATAAAGGACAAAATCTACCTTTCAGGTGCTCTATTCCCAATGAAAATCCTACAAGTCTTAGAAAAAACCCTTTTAAAAATATCGACTGTAGGAATACACAAAAAACCCCCTCTCATTCCTTTTGGAATTCGTGCACTGCCCATTTTTCTGGTTTGTGTCTGAGCTGTGTGTTTTGATTTGAGGAAAGAGTTAGGACAGGCTGGTGGAAGTATTTCATTACCTGACTTCCAGCACTTCAGCTGGGGCTGGTGACACTCTGCTGGGACTTGGAAATGCACACCTACACCTTTAATGAACTAGGGGAGTTTGCTGATCACAATGGCTTACAATAACTTGTCTCCGCATTCCAGGAATAGATTCATTTTTATTTTTAGTTGTGCAGCCTTCTGTGATTTCAGTTTATGCTGTGGCCCTCAGTTCTCATTATGGTACTTGACAAGATACAGCACTTTCCAGCTGGGAATTCATAACTTTTAAAGTTGTCAGTTAAAAAAGTAAATGCAAAATCTTGCAGAGATTTAGCTTAAAATTTGTGTGTATGGCTTATAGTTGAAAAAAACACGCTAAGAGAGGGACACACTTTTCTTGTGGAAGATGCAAGAGCAGGATGGTTTTTAAAGGGTTTAATCAAGCATGTTTGTAAAAGTGATAAATATATATATATTTTTTATTTTTTTTTAAGGCTTTGTTTTTCATACTGTGCCTGTGAAGCTCTCCTGGTTTCAGGAAACTGGTTTCAGTTGGGCCCTGGGGTAAACAGGAGTCTTTGTTTACATGATACAGGGCAAGAGGCTAATTGACTCTTTCATTTCTCTTCTTCTGTTTCATATTTTCATACACATGGAGGAAAGGTACAGCAGGGAGAAGCTGCAATCACAGCACCTCTGAGTTAAACAGCCTCACTGGGAGAAGGACAATTAAGCTGCATTTGTGCTCCTAATAATTCATGCCATGTGCTGGTCTGGGTTCAGAGCTGCCACTGTGGGATTTTCTCCAGGCCTAGACTTTGGGTTTGCAGATGTGTTATCATTTTGTTACTGTGCTTCAGTTGCTTCCTGTGGGTCTTTCCTGTTTTATACAAAAGGTGCTGCAGAATGGCAAGGCTGAAAGTGGTTGTTCCAAGTGGTACTCGTGACTTCTTCTAGGTGTGTCATTTTACCTTAGCCAAGACCCTTTTCAGGTTGCCAAGCTCTAAGGTGAATATACAACTACTTTTTCTTGCTTTTTCTTCGTAACTCTGCAAGGGTTTTCTCGAAGCCTCTGTAAAACCATTTGAGATACCAGGGCACTGCAATGCTGGGGTTTTTTCATTTGTGTCTTCTGTAGCAGGCCAGGAAATACAAAATCACACAGAGACTTGAAAAAAAAATTCATTTTTTCTGAATATTGTACTTTGCCATGTTCTTCACAGTTGTTTAGGTCTTACTGAAATATATGAGTATGAAAATAAACAGAAGAGTTCCTCTTGATGTTAGGATACAGTAAAACCCCCTTTAAGAAGCATTTTAAACTTGCCATGCAGTTTCTGGTTCTGGCCTGCTGTGTGAATGAAGCTGTGCTCTGCAGGCCAACACTGAAAACACATTTTTGGGAACATGAGGAGCTGAGGTCTGACTGCAGGGCAGGCTGAGCTGCAGACCCATCTGCTCCTGCACCCCTCTCCCAGGTCCTCCTTTGCACTGTGTCTGCAGCTCACACAACTCCACTGCACTAATTTAGGACACGAACGTGGCAATAAAATATCCACATTTTTCTCAAGTTAGTTTTCTGCTGGCTGAGTGCACTGAAATGGCAATCCATAAGTCTCAGACAACACGAGGCAAGGTTTGAAACTTATGTCTCACGTTATGGGAGGAGATGACTGACAGCAAGCTGCAAAGAGCGGCCTGAGCTGCAGCTTCAGTTGCAAAACCAAAAGCCACCCGTTGCCCTCTGGCCTTCATTCATGGCTTGGGTAATGTGCTGAGGTCTCTGTGTGTAATGAACTTGCCCTGCCTTATAAGCCATCCCTTTCCAGCTTTCCCTCTTGCTAGGTTTGTGCTGCCCCTGAGCTGGGAGCCCCCTGCCCCTGGCCAGCTGCCTCCCGTACCAGCAGTGTCCTGGTGTTCTCTGCTGAGGGCTGAGCTGCAGCAGCTCCATCCCACCCTCCTCCTGCATCTGTCACTCATTCCTCCTTCTGAGCTGGGTGGGTTGATTAGGCTGATTAAAGTAAGTGTCTGGATTGAGAGGGTTAAAGAGCATCCATCTGGTCTGGATTTACTGCTGCTTCACTGGAGGCAGGAGGGCCAGGAATTAGTGAGTGGCTTAGTCCAGTTCTCGCTGCTGGCAGCTGACAGGAGCACTGATGAGGTGATAATGAACTAAAAAGTCTGCCCTGTTGGCTGGGTGGGAAAGGGACCCAGACAGTGGGCAAGTCTCAGCCCTGCCCTTGCCAAGATTTTCACGTTTTAATAGAATCCATCTAAAGCAAAATTAACAGGAATACGTTCCTGGACAGGTTTCGGTGGCGTGACTTCTCACCGGCCGTGCGAAGGAGCCGCGCAGGGTGACGATGGCAGCAGGGCAGCCCCGGGGGGTCAGGCACAGTGCTGGTGGCACCCACAAGGGGGTTTATCAAATGCACAATAACTTCCTCTAAAATACCATGTGAGGTTGTGCAGAGCACACCCCTTCCATTTTAGTTCTGACCTTTGGTGGCGCTTGTTAACATTTTTGACCGTAACGATTGATCCTTGCGATATTCCAGTCAGGATTTGGGATACATCCTGCATTGCTTTGTGTTTTCCCGTCATTGCTATAAATGCTGCACAGCATTTGTTTTTCTTACTTTTTCTTCAAACCTCTGTCTTTCACTGGAACATATTCCAGGTTGCCTGTAACCTCACAATGTTTTACTTCTGACAGGAGCCCAGCTAATGCCAAGCGTGAGTGTTCATTATGTGTCTGTGCTAACACGGGTGGATATACTGCCATGTCAAGGTGCAAGCAGCACTCGAGGCTGCCTGGGTCTGAGGAGTACAGTGCAGGCACTCACCAGGCTTCTTACACTGACATATGGCGTTCTTCTCAACTTACTTGTTGCTGACAGACTTAATAAAGGTTCAAGATTTTACAGGCCTTTAATTTGTAAAGAGTCTGCAGAGAGCACGAGCGTGAAATATCTTAGCGGGAGTTTGTCTTTTTTGTAGACAACAATGCTGAGTTTTGCAGGCTGGGTTAGAAGCTGTTTATTCTGTAGCTGAAGTGTTTGGAAGGCAGTTTCATTCATAGAGGGAAAAGCTCTCTGACCTTTGTGCAGAACATTGAGGGGGAAGATCGTGACCCCACAGTCTCCGGTGGCTGTCGATTGAAACCTTGTGTTTCGAGAAATAAATGTTTAAAAACACTTCCTTATAAGGCCTGGGCTGCATAGCCTGACTTTTTTTTATAGCATTTTAACTATTTTGGTAAAAGGTGTTTCTTCCCCTACCCCCCTTCTGATCCTACCAGAAAGGGCTAACTCAGCACAATCGTGAGCGTGACCCTTAGACTGAATGCAATTTTGTCATTATAAATATAACTTAAATTGATACAGCCTTTTTCTCAGCCCATAGGCCCAAGCTGTGTCTGCAGAAGTGTGTCTGTATGACTGTAACAATGTCTGTATTCATGGGCTTGCCCATGTCAATTGCAGGGATATATTTTGTAGGTACAAACCAATCCAGCGAGGAAAAAAATACCGAGTTCAGCCTTGAGAGAAGACAACAAGTATAATGGGTAGGATTGGATGTGAGGGATGCTGGGAACCGTGTCAAAAATCTTATAGAAACCTGATTTGGCTGTTTAATTGTTAGCAGTCAGAAAGACTGCAGTAAATATTTTCATACAATTTATTTTGATGTCTCCACATGCGCTTCTGTTCAGAGGCAGAAATTGAGGAATTTCAGATTTTCTTACTTCACCTGCCTTGTTCACATAGGCTTTTGTCAGTGTTTGAAAACATGGGAATGCAAACAGTCCTGTCATTCAGTCAGAGTACTTAAGCACTTTCAGATTGATGTGTCCCTCCTTAGTTGGCAAACTTCTGTGCTTTGTTGGCTGTACCAGTGCCCAGCAACCTCCTTTGCTACTGGAGGAATTGCTCCTTACCTGGTGCCTCATCTGCACCATGAGTGTTGTGATTCACAAGAGGAGGGAATTATTTTTATCTTGATATATGTGGAAGAGGTACCAAGGAGTTGGCACCATGGGCTGTTGTTTATGAGTAGCAAAAAGCATCCTCTTCTTTATTCATTACAGTTGTAGTTTGTAGTTTTCAAATTAATTAGAATTGATGTATATTTTCCTCATTTTTTTTACTTTGAGAGGAAAGGGTATTTGTTCAAAATCAAAATTTTAGGGTGAAATAAGATGTAGTTTTTAAGTGCCCACTAATCCCAAAAAGTAATCTGTCCCATAAACCCCTTTCTCAAGAGTCTTCCCCAAATACAGCCAGCAGTGACACTGAGCAGAGCTGCTAAGAATCCTGAAGCCATTCTATCTTAAAATGTTCCTTTTCTTCTAATAGAAAGGGTGGAGGGTTACCAAATGGCATTCTTGAATCTGTCACAGGAAAGGGCTTTTTTTTTGTTTTGATCAGATCAGCATTGTCAGAATTTCTCCTAAAATATCTTAGAGCAACAGATTCAAATGCTCTTTTCAGATGAAAATTCAGTCATCTGTTCTGTAATTATATAGTAAGGACATACTGCTGCTGATTTATTTTGTATCACATTCACTTGGTGGTGGTATGTTCATGTCTGTTCATGTCTAAAATAGAAACCATTTTGATAGAGAGAACACAAAAGAAATTTTTGCCACAGCAAAACAACTGTTGTGTACATTTCAGGATGATACTGATGTCATCCTGATCACATTGTCTTTATGAGTCTTGCCTTCTCCTTCTTTGTCGGTGGAGAAGCAGACTCTGGAAACTGGAGCCACTACATAAAAAATCAAAAGTCATCTCCATATTTCTTCTATGTAAGACTTGGGTGTAAAAGCAATCGGTTTTATCTTGTATCTAACGTCTCTTGGGTTTCAGTGTTCTGTGGGTTTGTAGCCTTCAGGTTAGGACTTCTAATTCTTGGGGTAATTAGGACAGCTGTATAATACAACAAAAAAATCAAGTAGAAGAACAGCTCTGTTGATTATCTCTTAGCACTCTAGGTGCCAACTTAGAATGATGACTACCATCAAACTTTCACAGCCCAGTCACACTCAGTTTCCCATATTTTTACTCTCAAGGAAACCAAAATGCACTGTTTTGAAACTTGATTTTGGGTTAGAAAATGCCAAGTAATTTTCTACCCAGAAATCATTGTTCCTTCAGTCCTTTTTTCTGCCCCTTCTCTTTTAGTTGACTGTACTCACAAGTCAGGGTGTGTCAGAGTTGCTGATCCTGCACGGTCACCATTCCAATCTGCTTTAGTTTCTTACTGATGTTTAATGACCTTCCAGTCCTGTTGGATGGTGCTCAGAAGCCCAGGGGGCTGCTTTCCACAGGAGGTTTGGGAATAGAGTGGGAGCAGTGGCTGTCTGCTCCACCGTGGGCTGTCCGTGGGCTTCAGCAGATCTGCACTTTGTACCTGGAGCACCTCCTTCCCCTCCTCTTTCCCTGATCTCGGTCTTCCCGGTGCTGTTTGTCACCTTTCCCCCCGTGGCCATTCCTTGGCCTGTGTGGCAGGTTTTGCCCTGTGTCAAACACGTTTTCCCAGAGGTGGCAACAGCTGGGCTGAGCAGGGTCTGCAGTGGGGCCGTCAGGATCCGGCGTGTCCAGCACAGGACAGCCCTGGGCTCCCCTCCCACAGGCTCCTGCAATCCCTGTGCTGCCAACACCTCCTCATGGACACCCCAGAGAGCATCAAATGATATCTAAGGTTTTCGTTCCAGGGAAATTAGGAGAGTGTAACAATGCTTACTAAGGCACTGCCGTGCCGCTTGCTGAGTGACAAAGAAGATTTTCTTCATGGGAAGAGGGAATTTATTTTCCGTGCTGGGTTTTAACTCTTGCACAGACGCAGACAAAGCTGCTGGTACAGGAGGTCAGAGCTACACAGGGAGGCTCTGCCCTTCTGCTGAGTGTCAAACGTGCTTAAAACGTGGGAGAACACTTCCTTATGCAGGAGGTCCTGAGGCTTTGTGGCCGCAGAGAAGTCTGCACTGTGGAGATAATGTCTGCAGGATCAAATGTGCCTCGGACAGATTCCTGGACAACAGGTCCATAAGTGGATGTTGGAATGAGCTTAGATAGGGTTGTGCTGTATAATATCCTTAAAAATGTGATTCTCAGTGCTGGCAAAACAGGATTACTGGGCCAATAGGCTGCGTTACAGCTTCTGACAGAACTGGAGAAGTGCAACCAAGGAAAAACATGGCAGTGAGGGCTGGAAGGCTGGCATGACAAAATGTATTCTGTAGAGCACAGAGTACTGAAATTAAGGAGACAACTTTGAGCCCAAGTGAATTTGGAATCGTTCAAGGAAGATGCTGAGAAAATAATGGACTTTTGCCTAAAAAGTCCAGCAGCAGAATTCTGTTTGTCCCATAGGTGGGTGTGGTACAGCACTAAGGATCTACAGCTATTTTTGTCATATGGCTTTAATCCTGGTTCTCTTACCAATGCCTCTCTCTGCAATGTTTCTGTGTATTATCAAGTGTCCAAGTGGATCAGATCTAAGTGGTTGTCTGGAGCTGAGGTCGCTTCAATTACCCTGATTGCTGCTGAAAACAGCAGGACTTGATTGGAGGAAGCAGGTTTGGAGTTCTTTCAGAAGTGCCTACAAACAGCTTTTAAGAAGTTTGATCACAGGGATTCTTTGCAACCTAAAAATTAAGTTTGCATTAGGTTTCCCTATAATGGAAATATCTATCTGATTACCTTTTGCTACAATTGCAATCACGTTTTTATTCCTCCTTATTGTAACTTTATCTTGCTTTACCTCAGATTTTTCCATTAATTTCAGGAAATAAGAGCCTGACACGGTAATGCCTGTGAGTGGAGCCTGGTCCTTGGCATCCTGATGTTTGAACTTTATGGATTAGAATTGTTGACTCACAGCAATCAGGTTCACTCTTGTTGTGTCTGACAGGGAACAGAGGGGACTAAGCCAAAACCAGAGCCCCCAGAGTGAGGGCATTAGACCTGTCTTTTCCAAAGTGAATGGTTTCCCTTCTAAACAGCCTCTGGAAAGAAGCTTAGTAATTCCTTAGGGAGGCAAGTTATAAAACTTGAGATGCAGATATTTAAATCCTATGAGCCAGCCAGCAGTAGTGGAATTGGCTGTCAGAACTTGTAAAAATCTCAAGCAATCTCTTTTATTGTCTTGTGGCTGCAGCAGTGAGGCATCTCAGCTTGTGCAGGGTGAACTTTCCCCGTCGTATCCTGTTTGCTACTGTTGGTGTCAATACAAATGGCAGTGCAGGTTCTATCCAGAGCAAGCATCTTTAGGCTGTGAAAGGTTATCACGGAGAGCCTTTCATCTGCTGAAATGGAAGAACATGACAGTTTGTATCCGTCATACAGAGGGGCCACAGGAATGACTGGAGCCCAACCTTCCATCTGTTTGATTTTAGCAATTAAATGGTGCTGCCTGCAGTAGTTTTGATTCCTGTGTAGGATATTTTGAGCTGTGTAATTTTCACTGGGAGTTGTTGAACATCTGGAGGAATTTCCATTTGCATGCCAGTTAAGAGTTCTAGAGTGTTTGTGGGGTTGTTGCCTCTTCAGTATAAAGGAATCCAGACTATTCAAGGAAATTCATGAGAAAAGTTGTGTTGCCCATGTCATGTGTGATGCTACCACAGCTTGCAGCAAAATGTGACTCTAACTGGAAATGTCTTTCCTAAGTACAAATTCAAACTTGGGGAGAGTAGTTCTGAATCCTGTCTTGTGCATCAAGCCTCAGAAAACCTTTTTCCATTCAAGCTCTGGGCCCCAGTCTGGTTCTGGTTAAAATTCTGGTGTTTTATTCAGCAGACCAGTGTCATTTATGGAAATCTGGTAGCCAGTGGTGGAAAAGGAAACTGTAGTGCACTTGGAAGTGGTTATATGGTGTGGTTGTCTTTGTTTGCCAGGAAATGAACTTGGTGACCCTGCTGAAACAGGATTAGACGAAAAGATCGGTGTGGGTGGCAGCCATTTAGATGATAAGACATTAATTCAGTAATTTATGTTGTCCACCTTTTTGTGCCCTGGGCTGTGACTGAAAGGATATCCAGAAAGAGCCACATGAAGTCTGTTATTTGTCTCTTTTGAGAGACACAAAAATCCTGAATCCTGTGGCTTCTTGGCAGGTAGTGTAAGGTCTCGCTCTAACAGTGTGTCTGCATTCTAGAAAAGTGTTTGACTGTGGAACACTGCTGTGTTAAATCTGGAGCCCTCAGGTCCTGTGCCAGTTCAGGAGTCAGCTGTAGGCTCAGATTCAGATACATTGGTGTTATCATGGAATGTGGAACCCTGGTAACCCTGGTTGATTTGGAAACTTCGTATAAAGGGAGACAGAATGATAATTTGTAGCAGTGTGGTTGCCTCTTGGTTCAAAAAGAGGAATGTCTGCATGCAACTTGGCTGGAAGAAAAACAAATTCTAGCACAGAAATCAACAAGTTAGACTATTGTTCTTCAACATGTGCTAGAAACTATCTAATAAAATTCTGTATTTATAATTGGATGCAGTTTTTCCATCAAGTTGCACTCGCATTGCATAATCTCCTGTCCTGTTGGAAAATGCCCTTTGGCCCTTACAAAGTCCAGTGTACTGACTGATGGCTTGACTGTTCCTCAGCTCTTCCATCTGTACAGTGGCTTTAGCTGCAGATTTTGGCCGTGCTCAGCTTTGGTCAGCACAGCAGTCCAGGCCCAGCTGTGAAAGGTATTTCAGAGGCCTTTCCTCATCCTTCTGGAACAGGAACAGCTGGATCCTTCGGGGTGGAACAGCTTCTGTTATGCACTTGTGGTCACTATGGTTTGAAGCAAAATGGGGAAGTTGAAGGTTTAATCCTTAAGAATCAATCAATAAACCAATGGCTAATCTAGAAAATAGCCCTGGAGAGCAGAATATTTCCTGTGGCAATTCCTTATGTCTGATGCATTTGTTTTTGGAGTGCAGAGGATTAACTTTTAAACCCCACCTTTGGTTAAATGTGCAAAGGAGACTTTGCAGACTCCACCTGTTCTTCTTCCTTTTTAATGGCAAAACTGTCTTCTACATTTTCTTAAAGTGGAAAGCATTTCGTTGACCTGGTATGAGCTTGTTTAATGACATAAAGATTTTAAGTGTAATATCAAGACAAAAGAAAAGAATAGCTTAATATTAAGTGAGGACCTGGTTGAGTACGGTCAGTAAAGAGCCCAATTTTGTATTTCCTTCTGCACAGGAAATGAAAAGTCATCCTGAAGTACATCACAGGGCCTGGTTACTCCAGTGGGCACCTGCAGCGTGGGTTTGGAGTTGTGAGACAAAATCTCCCAGCTCCTGGATGCTGTCCTGGGAGAGGCTGCCAAGAGCAGCTGTCAGTGAGGTGCTCAGCACCGTGTCCCCACTCTGCCATCACCAGTTCTCCATGCAGTGTGCAGCCTGGGGCACTCACTGCTGTGCCACTGCCTGCCTTGGATGTGGGGCCTCGTGAGCACCTGTGGGCTGCAGATCCCATGTTACACCTGGATCCTCTCACAGCCTAGTTCTGATTCCTAGAACCGGGAACAAAAGAGGCGTTCTCCTGTTCTCCTGTTGATTGGCGTGTTCCTCGCTTGTTTGCCCAGCCCTGACTCCACTGTGAGGTGCATGGCTCAGCAGCTGGGAAGGGAACCTGAGCATCTCATTCTGGGTGGTGAATTCTGCTGCCAGTGCCTGTGCTGAGGCAGTGCTGAGAGCGAGAACATAAATAAATGCCTTTTCCAGGGGGCCAGAGAGCTTGCTGAAGGCCTTTGGGCATGATGTCTGCTTCACAGGTGCATTCCCAGAGTGCTCTGTAATGACTGCTAGGTTGAAGAAAATAGAATAATATTAGCTTTGTTTTACTCGGGGTGTTGTTAAAAAATTATTAAATTAGTTAATCGGTATTCAGTCTCAGAAATGGTTACATCAGTCCGTTGCACCATTAGAATTTTTATTCAAATTACTGTAATGCTTAAGCCTTGTTATTAATTCAACACTTTTCCCTAAATGATGGTGAAATTTTTTGGTTTTACTGTTTGAGCTACCCCTGTAATTACCCATTGTCATGCCCTCTGTAGTCTCAGATGTGTCAGCTAATACTAAACAGATGCATTCTATTAGGAACTTGTGCTGCACTGGATTTCACAAAGTGTTGTGTTTTAGCTGTATCATTTAATGATACAGTTAATCACAATTAAGTGTTGTCAAACATAATAGCAATAATAATAATAATAACATTTCTAGTTCGAGGAAAACAAAAACATCTTAAGTGCAGAAGGATTGGTGTGAAACTCCTTCTGTGAAGGTGCCTGGGGAGCGAGGGTGGGCAGAGCCCCACTTTGCCATGGCTGCAGGGACGTGTGATGGCAGAACTCCAAACCCTGGAGCCCTGGGCCGTGCAGGGAGCTTGGCACTGATGTGACCTGAGCAGTACAAAGTTGTCCTTTAGTTGCTGTGGTGCTGTGGGTGTTCGGGAGCAGTGGTTGCTGATGGCAAACACAGAAGGGCAGGTAACGCACAGGAAGAGCCACTGTGAACCTGCTCCACCAAGCCCTTCCTGAAGGGGTGTGTAAGAGCTGCTGTTCCCGTGGATGGGCTCCGGCTGCACTGCCTCCTTCCCCGGGCTGGGGAGGTGGGGGGCTGTGAGTCCCAGCTGGACACAGCACTGCTGCCTTCTGCCGCTTTGAGGGTCTGTGAGGAGTTTCTTTAATTGCAGAGGGTGGCTGAAGCCTTGCTGTGCTCTGTGCCCCTCATCTCCTTCCTTTCCCCTCGTGCCAGCTCCTCCTGTATCCCCGTCCCAGCCCCGATGTTCCCATGAGTGGCTTGGGGCCAGGAGTGTTTATTGTGGGGCTCACAGGCTCAGGTGTCTGGTCCTGCCCGGGCTCAGCCTCTGTCCACACCCACCACAGGAGCTCCTTTGTGCTCTCCCTGGGCTCTGTGGGGTCAGTGCTGCTGGAACCTGGGGGAGCTGGGTGTGTCTGTGCCACCCAGAGCAGTGTGGGTGGGCACTCAGCCCCCTCCGAAGGTGGAGGGGCCCCTCAAAGCTGCTGTGTTCGCCGGGAGAGCACTGGGGTGTGCTCAGAGGGAGACAGCTCTGGCACGGGAGTGGCATCTCTGTAGGAACAGCCATGCCCAAGGGGCAGCTGGGCAGGATTCCGTGCTGATAACGCCTCTCTCTCTGGTCCTTGAACTGATTCATGCTCCTTGCAGTGGGAATTAGACATTATTGGTGATAACTCCTAGTACCTGCTTCCCTTCCAATGGCAGGAATTCTCTTGGAGAAATTAAACACTCTCTGGAGTGTTTTAATGAAATCCAAGTTTTGTCTCCGAGTCATCAATTCTGCTCTGTCTCTCAGCCATCATCCTTACACTCCTCCCCAGAAAGCCACTAACTAATCAACTTAGCACTGGGCATTCTGAAATGTTTGCTGAGAAAACAGCTCTGTTTTGACAGACAGCAATTACAGCACCTGGGCTACAGGCAGGCTTTACAGCTCTTCTGGGGATCTCATGAATAGCCACCGTGAGGCCAGCACAGCCCTGTGCAAACAAGCTTTGTAACCAAATTGCACTGAAAACCCCCTTCTCTTCCACCCACGCCCTCCCCTCCCAGAATTATTGAGTACGGTGGATGTGCCTCCCTTACTTATTCTGAACCTGAACAAGAGCTCACATTTAGTGAGAAAACGCCGTTTGGATTTAGGAAGAGTTCCTGTCTCATTCAGATGGGCTTGTTGGAAGTCCCATGCATGGCTGGGTGCGTGTCATACACGCTCCTTTGAAGTTGTTGGATTTTAATTTGTTTTTCCGTAATTGCAGAATATTTGAGGGCTTGGAGTGATTCACATACGTGGAAAATTCAGGAGAGTATGTTAATCTAAACACAGCTTTTGTCTGTGTCCCTTGGGGAGGCACATTGTCTGATACCGGTTGCGTTGCTCATCAGTCATAAATCACATTTTTTTGAGGAAGCAACGCACTGTCTGAGGCCACAGTCATCCTCTGCTACCCATTTGAGACTGTCTCGGGGAGCCTGGGATCTCTTCTCAGCTGCCATTTTATTTCTTCCAACTGCTTTGGTTTATGCTGACATCACTTCTTGCTCTGAAAGGGTTTAAAAGAAACTAAAAATTCTTCTGTAGGTAGCATTCTTTCACTCTTTTCAGCAGCCTCAACTAGAAGAAAAGGAAAAGAAAACGTCTACAGTTTGGCAGCTAATTCAGGACATCAAAAATAGTGAAATGCTCATTTAAACAAAATAAGATTGACCATGTGTGTTAATGAAAAGCAGCCATTGCCTTTGATGTTGTGAAGCTGTGATGGTGTGATGGCCTCCTTGTTGTAAAACATTCTTTTTCCCGGCGAGTCTTTTGGGCCATTACTCTCAGAAGCATTTTCTGTAGGCTGGAACAGGTTGTATTTAGCCTGTCTACTTCATTTCTGCTTCTAGAGCTGACTCTCCTGCTCTGTTTTTAAATTAACTGCTTCCAAGCCTTTGGGGGTGAGGCGTGGAGGACCGAAGGCGTGAATGAGTGGTTTTTTGTGGAGAAGGGGTGTGTGGCAGCTGGGCTGTTGTTGCTTTGCTCCCCTCGGTGCCCAGTGCTGGGAGCGTGTCCCCGTGGTGGCAGGAGGAGGCTGCCTGCACACACAGCTCTGCAGCCACATCGAAGGCACGCGTGTTCATCCAGGCCCAGGCCAGGCTCTCAGAGGATGTGCTTGTCTGCAGGGCAGGAAAAAGGGGTTCCTTGGTGTTTGCTGCAGCCAGAAACATCACCTGGAGCAGCCGGAGTTTGGCACCTCGCTCAGCTGTTCGTGGCATCCCTGGCTCGTGGCACAAACGAGCTCTCGGGTCGGGACACCACAAATGTCTTGATGGACACGGTTGTGATGAGGCCACCTATAAATAGAAGATTGTGTAGGGTGCTGCCTTCAGTGGGAGAGGGCAGAGAGGAGGTGTTTCTGATTTCTGTATTTATTCTGTTTAGTCACCTTTACCTGTCCCCTGTTCCTGTCGCACCAGTAAGTAAAAAAGCAAGATGTGTTACAGAAAAAAAAACCCACCTTGCATTTCCTTTTGCTTCCTTACCTTCATTTGCAGTGAAGTCATGTTAATAATAGAATGTTGGCTGTCAGATTTTTTGAGATGGGATTGGAGATGACACATTCTAGACAAAACCTAAAAATCAATACTGGCTTTTTCACTCCACCCTTGAAACCAGTCTATATCCCAGTTAAGCACTTAGCTGCAAATGATTAGCCAAGAAATTCTCAGGGATGTGCCAGTGCTAATCTCTGTTCTATCTGAAGATGATTTTGCTAAGCAGCTGAAGGTGCTGCCCTGCCATGGTCCCTGAATGTGTAACTATCTCATGTAAATAAGGTCCTGAAGATGAAATGACAAGTCCTTTGGCCAAATCTCTATACATTCATTTAACAGAAGACAGAGACAGCATCAAGCATCCCCACAAGCATGTGGAACTAAAATTACGTTTCTCAATGTCTGCAAATTTCACTTTGCAACATTAAAATATTCAGAGCTGTTTATTAAGTATGATTGTATGTGTCTGTTTAAGTAGATAGGTGAAATGCTGGAAGTTTTTTGGGTACTTCCATTGAATGTTTGAAGCCATTTGGAGGATAGCAAGAGTCTGGTCCCTTTATAAAGCTCTTACTGTATGAAGTCAGTGGTAATTTTGTCTTTGGTTTCAGAGAGGAAACCATTTGTATTTGCTATAGTGATGAAAGACCTCTGGTTTTTTTCTTAATGCCAGCATTCAAAAAACCTGCTGTTCAATTATAAAAACCTGCTGTTTTCTATTGATAGTAAAATAGCCAGCATAATTAGAATTTCTGAAAAAAAAAACAAAATCAAGAGATTTCTTTTTCAGTTTATTAGGCCACTTGAGGTATTTGCAGTATGCCTAAAATGTTCCTTTACTACTTCGTAACATCCGTTATTATTAATTTGGGTCACATAGGACTTGAAAAGAAATGCTTTTGCCTCTCTTCTTAAAGAGACACTGTGGCATTCCATGTTTCTCCTTCCAACATGAGAAACTGCTGAAGAAGTTACACACGTGTTGGGGGTAGCATACCACTGGTTCTGGTATCTAAGAACGCTAAAGAAGTTGGCTAAAGGGAATTTTGGCTTCTTGGAAGTTTAATAAATCCTGGAATTCTGCTGAAATTCTAGAAGTTATGGAAATGCTGAAGTCCTGGAAGTGTTGCAGAATAACAGGCAGAGGGTGGCTAACGTGCCATGAATTGATTAACTGTTACAATTCATGAGCAGAGTGATGAATCAGCTGATAAAATATTCTGGTAACATAAAGAATAGACTTTTAATTAATACCAGTCCAATTACTTTGTGGAAGATGTGTAATGTCCAAAAAATGCGATACACTTCCTTGATTATCTCTAAAGTTTGGTTTTAAAAGCCCCAACCTTGTTTAATGTAAGTAACTTTTTGCATTAAGTATAATTAATCTTCTTTTTGCATTATAGAGTATAATTAATCTTCTGTGAGGACCAATTCCCAACATTATCACAGAATCACAGAACGGTTTGGGTTGGAAGGGGCCTGAAAGATCATCCAGTTCCAAACCTTCCCCCAGAGCAGGCTCCATCCTGTCCCCTCCAGCCTGGCCTGGGACACTGCCAGGGCTCCAGGGGCATCCCCAGCTGCCCTGGGCACCCTCACCATCCTCACAGTGAGGAATATCTCCCTGATACGTGGTCTGATTGCACCCTGTGTCAGTTTGGAGGCAGTCACACCATCACCCCTGTGCTCCCAGCACATGCCCTCGAGGAGTCTCTGTGTGTTACCTGTTCATGCTGCGTGCACAATGTGCCTGAAGGGAGCATTGGCTCTCAGCATTTTCCCACTGCAGGTAAAACTGAGGTGATGTTGATTTTAGAGTTTAATAGGTTCTGTGCTGGGCTTGGTGCTGATGGTCATTTGATCAGTGAGCTGGAAGCAAGTCTAAAATGACAGTGCAGGTGATCCAGGAAATGGTGTGGTGTTCCCTAATGGGGAGAGCAGGCACGCAGGGCCGTTTAAAGTGCTTCTTAATGCAAGCTCATTTACACAAAGTGCACGTGGACATGAAGCATATAGATCAGAACAATATGAAGTCTACTGTGCACTGTTTGGAAAGGAGTGACTTGGAAAAGATTTGGCCATGTTATGGGAAAAAGTATGGTCTTGGCACCAGAGGGACTTTGTCTACATAAAAATAGGATTAATGACTCTGAATAGAATGAAGATTTTAGTTCTGTTTTATAGGATACAGTTGTCACGAGACTCTGTATAGTCCTAATATCTAGAAAATCAAATAATAGTAATATTAAAACACTTTATTCAAGCAGAGACAGACAAAACAAGGATGATTATCCAGAAACTGAGAACAGAAGGGTTGGAAATAGAAAGACATAAGCCTGTGACAATGAAATTATTAACCACTGGGACAAACTCACAGGGACAGCAGCCAGTTCCTCGTGCCTTTCAGTCCCAAGTGGATGTCCTGTTCCTAAGCCCCCCAGAAGACATGATTGGGAGCTACTGGGTATGATGTAAATATTTATTCTGTACAGGAAAGCAGACTGGATAAGTTCAATAAGCCTTCATTCTGCCTACTGTAAGCTCTGAAACAATCCACAGAAGTCAAGGAGATCCTTTAAGTAGCATAGAACAAAATAAAATAAGCAGGTGGCAGAAGTTATTTTCCACACAACTGTTTTCACTTGTAGGAAAAGTAATTGTGAAACAAATAGCTTCAAGAGGTTCAGGCTTGGATAAATCTGATGGGTTTATTGCTGCTTACATCTGTTTTATCAATCCTTTCCTTCTCCTCTTTCCTTACCTAGTTATTTTTTTTTAGTTTGACTGGTTCAATAGCATTCTTAACTTACAGTATTTGATGAATTCTCATCTCAGTTTTCCCAAAACTTCCTCTGCTCTATCACTTTTTCTGATGTTTTTGTCCTCTGAACATCTTTCAGGTGTGTCTGTTTTCCATGGAGCAGATTCCCAGGGATGTGTTACCTTGTTATGGATGTAGTTTTGAGATCCAAAAGAATTTTGAAGAGTAAAAATTACCAGGATTTTTTCCACAGTTAGCAGTGGTTGTACAGAATGACTTACTGTCATCAAAGCTGCAGGAAAATCTTGCTTTTAAATGCTCAAGGGGAAGCTTTCCTTCCCTTTTCCTTATCATTAATGATGCATACTGAAAAAAATATCCCCAGGTTTAGCTCAGGTTTTGGTGATCTGTTATGGATCCGAAGGAGACAAAGCAAGCTTTTCTTCTGTCCTGTTCTGTGTGAACATGGGGAACTCCCATTTGGAGTATCCTGCTGCTTCCAGGGAGAGGTGCAGGCAGCACATGCCTCCCCCTTAGCTGAGGGGCAGCCGGAATACAAGGCAGCCGTGGCGAGCTCTGTGTGGCTGGACTGTTCGGGGAAATAAAGCTCCACAGCACAGGGAGAGTGGGAAACACCCACTGCTTTGTTTCGTGGCTTCAGATGAGTTCTCTTTTCTTTCTCCTGGAAACATGACCTGTGGTGGAAGAGCAGCATTTCTCTTAGCTGGGAGGGAGATTTCTCAGGAGTCTGACAATACCGTCAGCTCTGTCACCACCTCAGTTTCTTTCCAGATGCCAAACCCAAAACTCAGATCACAGCCCTTGATCGCGGTGAGAACATCCATATTACAACCTAAATTGCATGTCAGATTCTTCAGCTTGCAAGGAAGAAAAAAACCCTTCCAGTGCAGGATCTGCCTGCAGTCAGGAGAAACCAGTGATTTCCTTTCAATTCCTCTGTTCCCTTAGCGTTTTGAGTCAAATCTTGACAGTGCAGCAGAGACCTAGAAAAGCTAGAATGGAGTGAAAAAGCAACATGTGGAGCGTGTTTATTTCTTGGGTGGGGAGCAGGATGATATCAGTGTGTTGGTGCACGGTGGTGTCCCCACGGTGAGGTGCAGCACAGGGAGGGTCTCTGAAGGGACTCCTTGGGTGAGGGCAGCCGGGAGGGCTCAGCCCCATTGTTCTGGGAGCGCTGCAGGGCTGTCCAGGTGTCCTGATTTAAAGGCTGCTCCTTGAGACAGGAAATTGTATCTTGTTCTGAGGTTTACTGTAATAAAGTACATAGTCCTGGGGGAGCGTGCTGCTGGGCCCATGAATCACTTTATGGGCTGGCTGTTGTGACCTCAGCCCTGTGATTTATTCACGCCGTACCGCAGCAGGAATGGCAAAAATGTCAGCGCTGCGTGGTCTTCCCAGCCTCCCCCTTCAGCCAGATGGGCTTCGACTGGGAGGCTGCCATAAATCCAGACAGGCAGCTCTGCTCAGGGCTGCCAGTGCCCCTTGTCCTGCCCACTCTGCTGGGGAACCCTCTTGCTGCTCAGGTGTTTCCTTCCCAGTTCCTTGTAGTTTCCTGTGTGAAAAAATGAAAGATCTCCGCGCAGTCGTGGTGCTCCTGGCCGAAATGAGGCATCTTGAAGTGTGCAAGGTTTAGGTAATCCCCTTTTTGGTAGCCTTGCAGTTTTCTGTGTGAAAAAAATGAGAGATCTCCGTGCAGTCCTGGTGCCCCTAACAGAAATGAGGCATCTTGAAGTGTGCAAGGTGTTGGTAATCCCCTTTTTCCTTTCAGCAAACAATAAACAACACAAAGAAAGAGACCTGAGTGTTTTCAGCTCGGAATGTCACTGTTTTACAGCTGTTACCAGATGTGCTCTTGCATTTATGGGGTAGTTAAATGATGTGCTTTTGGTGGAATCACCAATGACAGCAGTGAAGGGAGGCTCCTGACTCTCAGCTCCACTAAGCCATGTTTCTGTTCCAATTGACACCGTTTCTTTACATGTTTCAATTGACATGTTTCTTTACATGTTTCGCATTTGGCAGTTGTTAGTTTTAAAATCTAGCACTTCCCTTTCGTGCTGGTCTTTCAGTTTCAGAAATATATTTTCTTTATGCAGCATCCTGATATTTTCCTGTAAATTCATCAGTAGTCTTCAGAAAATGCTCGATTTTTATTGATGTCCAAAATACCTATTTCTTAGGGATAGTTTCAGGATTAAAAGTTGTCCACGTCACACATGTTCACCCTGCCTGGCAGTTATTTTCTGCCCCTTGATTTTTTATTTACTTTCTCTTTTTTTGTAAAGTAGATAAAATTTAAACATCTTAAAATTCAGCACGATTTTTTTTGCAGGAGATTAACCTTGCCACATATCTTAATAAGTAAGTAGATACCAAATGATAATTCTTAACAGTTGTACGACCAATTCAAGGTCAACTTTACCAAAATAAGCAAGATGTCACTTAGAAGAAGGTAGGAGAACTTTAATTTATCTGTAGTATAGGCAGATTTTCATGAGAGCCAGTTTCTTGTGTGACACAAGCTGGTTTAAGTCTGTTTTTTCTGTTTCATAGCCTTGAAATTGGAGGTTCATTACTTCTTCTAAGATGCTGAGAGTTACATCTGTAAATTTTATCTGTGATCGTGTTTCTTCACTGAGGCAGTTTGGGTGGGATTTTTGTTTAAATTACAGCATAAACACAGCTTCAGATTTGTTCACTTGAAAAGGTGTTGGTTGCTAGAATGTGCTGAATCGAGGTTTTTCCAACTTCCTCACACATCAATGACCTGCTCTCTCACTTTGTGTGCTGCTTAAGCTTCACCTACCTTGTGTCTCATCACAAATGAGGCAGTAACAGCTTCCTTTGAGATGGCCGAGCTTCTCTTTATTTCAATAAAACTCCGTAGATCTGTGCATGAAAAAGGCTTTGAACATGAGTGTACCATTACTGTGCTTAGCAGGGATGTGATAAAGGCTTGTCAAAGGTCTCTTTGCATGGTTTAGATCAGGCTTAACAGGGCTTGCTCTGGAGCACAGCACACATGCTCAGGCTCTTAAACTCTTTCCTGCGTGCAGCTCTGCTTTCATCTCGTGAAGAGCAGGCACTGGATGGAGGTGGAAACAGAGGAAGGTGGTAGGATGCTCCCTAGTTACTGTAGAATGCCAGTTGCCTCAAACATCTGGGAAGTTATCTTCAGAACTCATCAGAAAATGCTGCAGTGCCCGTTCAAACAAACCTCCTGCACTCAGGGACTGCAAGTAGCTACACCTGCCTTCAGACCCGGATCTGAAAAAGGAAATTAAATGAAACCTCTCAGGCCCCTTCTGCTGCAATTACAGAACTAAATATATCCAAATTTTATCCATAGCCCCTGACACCTGCTCCATTTCTGTCCTCAACCCTTTCAACAACTCCTGCTTGCTTAGAAACACCTTTTTTTTGGCACAGTCACTGGAGCTACCAGGAGCAGGAGGCAAAGCGATGCCTCAATGTTTAATGAAACTGCTTCCAGGCTCCTTTCCCCTGATGCTGCTGTTCCTGTCCTTACTCAGACACTTGGCATTTCTTGTGCTCCTTTTGGAATCCTTCTCCTGGGCAGCAGCAGCCAGAGAGGACTGAAATACAGGTGTAGTTATGGTCAGCATGGAATAGGGATCAGCCTTGGTGCTGCTGTTGTTACCACCACCAAAGCCCAGATACAGCCTTGGCAGAATTCATAGAAAAAGGTCTGACCTTGAAGAAAATATTTCTTTATAGAAATCAGACAAAATGGTTCTGGAAGAGAAACTTGAACAAATGTACCAAAGAAGCCTCAGAGAAGAAGGATTAGAAAGTTAGATGAGGCACATCCAGGTTGGTGGTCAGACAATAAATAGTGAAAGCAATCCAGAGCTCTGACAAGAAAATCTGTTGAAGTGGTACCTGTGGCAGAGTGTTCAGATGTTTGTAAAACAACAACAAAATGAAGTAGCTCTACACATCTGGTATGTAACATGAAACTGGGTGTCACAGGGATAACAGCAGTTAGTGAGAAATAGATTGATATTCAGAGCTGGAATGAGGGTACAAGTTGTTCAGGAAAGCTAAAAATGAAAGTAATGGTGTTGTATAGTAGTTACACTGGAGGTTTTGAGGAAATAAAAAAGAGTATAAATTACAGCGTTGCTTTGAGTCAAAATAGTGTAAGGATCATAAAAGTTACACAAGGAGAGTGGATGGTATCCTGCTGTGGATTTTAGGGAGCTCCAGAGCCTTGTGAGTACTGCTGTGTCCATCCAGATTCTGCACTGGAGGCTGCTAAACAAGGAAGGTTGTTCTTAAAAGCATCCTGCCCTTCCTAGGGGCAGATATCCCATAATACTGAGTGCCAGGAGTGAGAGTTCCCTCTGAAGTGTGCCATCTTAGGAGCTTCCTCTTCACAGGCTCATGGACTATCAGTTTAACAGCTCTGATATGCAGCAGCCAGCTTCTCACCGAGGTGTTCATCAATAAAAATAGTTCAGGAAATTAGGAGTGGGTTTGAAAGTTCTGTGTGAAACTTGTTAGATTTTTTTCTAGACACAGACACAGTCTGATTTCTTTCTGGCAGACACAGTCTAAGGCTGCACTGCAATTCTGAGTGCTCAGAGCTGAG
Organism: Cyanoderma ruficeps; assembly: GCA_008694505.1. Taxonomy (NCBI): domain Eukaryota; kingdom Metazoa; phylum Chordata; class Aves; order Passeriformes; family Timaliidae; genus Cyanoderma; species Cyanoderma ruficeps. The sequence goes on along the minus strand of VZDJ01000015.1, from coordinate 2,599,764 downwards.
ACATGAACAGGACTAGGAATTGCTAATTTTTGCCTCTGGTGCCAAAGTGATAAAATTAAGATGGAAAACTTAAGCACAAGAAGGGCTAAAACATTGATGGGAAAGGTAATATAAAATATTTATAGGACTGCTTGTGACTTTATCAAACATCTTGAGGGGAAGGACTTTTAACAGCATTGCTTATCAATCCTAGTAAGGAGTGCTGTGATTGGGATGTTAGAGAAAATATGTGCAGGAAAATCTAAATATATTACCAGTATCTTCTGTTTAATCAAGGGCAGTACAGTGGTAGTGCTTCCTGTGTCATGGAATTCACACTGATTGTTATCAAGCCATCCTTACAATGGGAAATTGAAGGGACATCACTTGTGTGACCACACACACCTGTATTCACCAGGAGTTTGTGTTTTTGTCTTGTTTTCTGGTTGTGGTCACACGTGTGCAGTGACACTGAAGAGACCAGTGGAAAGGTGTCCATTCAGAAAGATTCAATTTGCTGATGACAAAAACCTCTCGTTTTCATCTCACTTGGTTTGCTTGAATTCTCAGTTTCTGTTTTGGGGGCTGCAAGAGCACAGAGCAGAGGTTAGAAAGGCTGCTGATGTGCCAGCCAGGCCAGGCCAAGGGGATGTGCTGATTCAGGAAACAAGCACTGCAGTGGAAGGAGTGGGATATTATCCCTTTTGACTGAAGGTTTAAGGCTGTGCTTTGGAAATTAATTTGCAGCCTGAGGTTTGATTATTCCCAGCTGTAATTAAAAAAAGCAGGTAGTACCTGTTGCCAAGTTAAATTTGTTTCCCACTCTCTTGCAGTAAGAGGTAGCCACTGTTTCTTTTGGATAAAAGTTTGCTCACTTTGGGATACTTCGAGCTACATCTTAAATGCTGCAGAAATTACAGCCAGTGCAGAATTTTGGCAGCTTGCATATTAAGTGAGTTACTGGTGTGTTAGCATCGCGAAATATCATTCACTGGTAAATTGCCTTTTTCAAGGTTGCTTTTAAGAACCAAATCCTGATACCCAGAGCTCTGCAAGGACTGTGAGGTCCTGCAAGTCAGAGTTTCTTGATTTTCTGAAGATGTCCTCTAACCAGAAAAGACGGGAAGGAGTGTGGAGTTCAGAACTGTGCTGTAGTGGTAGGCACAGTTTGTGATGAAAAGGACAATATTGGGGCCAGGGAATCTGGCCATCCAATCAGTGGATTGGTGTGCTGTACTCCTAATTACTCTTGAAGAGTTTATTGAGTGTGACCCACCCAAACCCCGTCATTCTGCTAAACTCATGAAATTACTGAATGCTGTGTCCCAATGTTTTTGTGTTCCAAGCTCTTGCCTGTCTGTTGAGCTCTCATAACACTTCAGTGCTGGATCCAAATCTCTGCCTGCGAGTTCTTTCTGTTGCTGTCACATCGTGAGAGGGTTTTTAATTCATATGCAAATCATACCGTTCTTATTGTGATGGTGACTCTCGGGGATAAGTCTGGTAGGAAAGCATTAAAAGCTTTTAGCAGCATTTTCTGTAGGCCTGGAGTAAATGCAGTGGCCAAAAATCAGACAACCCAAAGGAGTCCTACGGGAGTGGCAGCTCTGTCGTTCTGTGGTGAGTGATGCCCTCCCCAGCAGCAACCTGTTCATGAACAGGAGAATCTTCCCTTGTGGGCTGAAGGCACGACAGCCATAATTACAGTTCGTCTTAAAATGCCAGGATGGAAATGTTTAATCATCCCTCATGGAAGTGCAGCAGTCTCTGCTGAAGGAGCTGACTGGATTGTTGGGAGCTTGTAGCTACCTGAGCTCTTCACATCTGTGCCAGACTTTCAAATACTTTGAAAGTATTTGAAGGTTTAATGGCAGCCAGAAAGAAAACAGGTTTGATCCCTATGATGCAACCAGGGCTGATGGAATTACCCTTCGGTTCCTCTGTGACAGGAAAATCAAAGCTGCTGCTGATATCAGTATTGCTTTCATATTATCTCATACACACTTTCAGAAATAGCAGATAGGAAGAAATTTCATCATTTGAAATAAAATTTGACAGAAGAATATATTTATAACATTTCTTTGTGGAATACATGCTCTCCCTGACATATGTAAACATATTCTTTTAATGAATATGGATAGTTTTCATGTTTTGAAGCATCATTAATTCAGCACTGTTTACAGCCTGTTATTCTTTCTAATTATACAACTGATAAATATTCTAGTGCTATGACCCTGGGAACAGTACTGCAAAGTACAAAATGCTTTTTAAAGTTCACCTCCTCCTTGTGTTCTACCCAAAAATTCTCTTTTACTGGGACAGGGCTGTGAAGGAATTCTGCAGTCTTCTGAAACCACGTGCCATAGAAACTCATTTGAAGACCAAGTAGAAGCTCAACTCATTAGAAGCTTGATTTCATGTGCATTAGTGGTTAGTAGTAGTGTAATATACACTATTACCCATTTACCTTCCCCAAATCAGACATTTCTAGTTGAGAGTTGAAGGAGACATGCATTTGTACGCTGTTTTTTGTGTATGTTGTCAAATCTCTATGCTCTGCTGGCCTGTTACTATTCTGTAGCCATCTATTTTAAAAAGGCAAGCCCATCTTTCTTTGCATTATTTTTTGAAGGCTGCAAACACAGAAAATAATGCTGATATTGATCTTGAGATTATATCCCCCATTGTGTCTTAAGAATTAAACTTACTGGTGTCGATATCACTCCAGTCTGTATTGATCATGATCCACATTCAGTGAAAGGCTTCAGCATAAATGGAAGGAAAAAACTAACCTCCCGTTTTTGTCTAATTTGGAGCAGAACTAGAACCTGATTTCAGTAGATTTTTCTACGCTGTTGCCATTTCAGGTTTCCTTTGGGAGCATTCAGAGTGTTACAGAGTCTGGCTGCCTCTTGTGGGCCACTGCACAGCCCAGGCTGCAGAGCCTGCTCCAGTGGAGAGATAAATGGGCAGTTTGCCCCTGCTGAGCTGATGCTGGCACAGCTACACTGGCACCAGCATCTGAAATGCCTCAGTTCACTGCAGTCAGCTGGGTCTGTTCACTGACTCTGGGCAGCATTTGAAAGGATCAGCATCCTTGGGTTGTGCAGCATGTTTTGCCTGCTCCTGGGAACATTGCAGGACCTGCAGTGTCGGGACCTGAGGAGAGGCATTGTGCTGAAGCAAAGCCTGTAGCAGTGCCTGAGGCTGCAGGACTGACTGCAGCCTCCTGGTGGGTGGGTTTGTTCACCTGGTGCCCCCACCATTCACCCATTTTCTCCTCCTTGCCACATGCCCTGTCTGTCCCACTGCATGTTCCTCTGGCCTCCCTGGGGACAAAGCTCTCAGGAGGGGAAATAAGTCACTTTTGGAGTGCTTTTCAATCAGCAGCCTTGTCTTTTGCTTGGTACTATGTCCTTTTTGTGGGCTTGGCATCATTTGGCAGTTGCAAGCTCTGCTGGAACAACAACTTGTCACTACAGCCTTGTCCCTTCCTGCAGAGCTGGCAGTGGCGCCTGCCCTTCTCCCACGTGGAGCAGCTTACATTTACCTTGCTGAAGTTCAAAATGCAGCCACAATGCACTAATCACAGGGCATTTTTTTGACTTCTGTTCAAAGTTCACCTTGTTTCAGTTCCAGAAAACAGTCAGAAAGCCACGATGGCTTTCACCCTGCTTCTTGCCCAGCTCCCTCATCTCACAGCACAGCACTGGGGTTTTGGCCGGTGGGAAGTTCTTTCCTAAGACGTGGTGGCAGAGATATTTCAGCAAAACAAAGAAAGTAATGGGCTGCTCTCCATATCTCATTTTCCTGGCCTTGGGGTTTTCCCTTCAGAAGCAGAGATGGGCAGCAAAGGATTTGGTTGCAGGAGGTGGATGGCTCGCAGGCCGTTTGAGGCACCCCCAATTTCCATTCCAGAGTAATGGCTCCACAGATAGAGTTACGGAGATATTCTTGGCTCTGCTCCTGAATCATCAGCGAGGATTGTGGGCTTACTATTAAAAGAGTAAGTGTTTCTTTATAATCAAAACAGATTACTCCAAAGAAAGTGAAAATGACCAGAGCTCCAAGCCAGCCTGTCTTTCCCAGGATACCGATAGCTGGAAAAAAGCAGAGGTCATGGATCATGTTCTGTCACTTCACCCTATTGGTATTTTTCATGTTTCAGGCAGACATCCAAAATTGGATACTTTTCCACAAAGCAAAAGCAGCAGAAACAAAATGGCAATAATAACATGCCCATTCTCCATCGTTCCCACACCTACAATCCTGACACTACATCTGGAATCTGCTGTGCACCTTTCCCTTTCTTCTACTCTTTGCCTCCATTAAGTCACCGGAGTATTTGTATTTCTTCATAGCACAAACGTATTTAGAACACTTTATGATTATCCTAAAGTATCTAAAAAAATGTGCTTTGCTTTATGGTATTACATTTTGAAAGGGAAGCCATAATGTTTTTCTAGATATGATCTAGGCAGGATCCAAGTGCTCTCTGCACTGGATCTGTGAGATTTTTGATATGCTGGTGGTTCAGTTAAAGCAAGCTGACTCTCTTGGACTGTACAAGAAACACCTGTGTAAACCCAGGGAGAAATTCCACCCACAGAAAGTCTGTTGTGTGAGTCCACTGTCCTGTGAAATGGTGAACAATTTTGTCTGTTGATACACACCTTTTCCTCATGAAATACATGATTTTTCACATTTTTTGTGACAGTGGCTTCAATTGGGATCCTGACAATAAACTTCTTGATATTGACTGCTGCAGCAAAACTCTAAGTGCATTTGCAACTTTATTTTTAGATGAAATGTAGATAAGAAACGTGAAGTATTTGGTTTGTCTTGCACCATCACTCCTGCATGATGCCATCTTTCACACCAGCACACCTTCAGGACCTCATTTCATCCCTTCTTTGTGAGGTGGGGAGAGGTGAGACAAGTCAAGGCTACTGGGCAATAAGGTCGAGGTTTTCTTTGAAATCCTGTTGCACATCACCAGCTAAAGATGAGAATTAAGGCTGAAGGGCAGAAAAGGTTGCTTTCCCTAACAAAATCAATCCTTTGGCTTCATATAGGGTGATTATCTTTGTCTCCTTTCTTCCAGTCTGTATAAAATGTTTCTGAATTTGATTTGTAAGAGTTTCCTGCTACAGGGAAAGACTATGGGGAAATGTTCAGCCAGAGTAGTAATGAATGGTAGTTATTAAAACTGAGAAGGTGGATGCAGAAGAAGAACATAACGTGTATTTCTTACCCTGTAAACTGCAATTTGGTATCAGCACAGTTGTTTAGGGGGAGGTGTGTGAGTCTTGACTTCCTGTTCCACCAACAGTCAAAAATATTCATTCCTGCTTTTCAGAGTCGCACTGGTACAGCACTGATGGTATGTTCAAACCTTTGTAGAGGATTTTAAGTTTTGCAGGATAATAATGTAATTTGTTTGGGGTTTTTTCAGACAAGAAGCCCTTCTTGCTGCCATTAGTGAAAAAGATGCCAACATTGCTTTGCTGGAGCTTTCATCCTCCAAGAAGAAGACTCAGGATGAAGTGGCTGCACTGAAACGAGAGAAAGACCGTCTGGTGCAACAGCTCAAGCAGCAGGTGGGTCCAGCAGGGCTGGGAAAAGTCCAGGTAATAATCTGGTGTGGGATTATGATCCTGAGTGATGGAGCAAATAATGTGTCACCCTGGTGGATGTTAGGAAAGAAGGTGCAGAAATAACAATTTCAAACTGCTGCCCTCAGCGTTGAGGGAAGTGTCTTCGTGTCACTGCCTGAGCAATAAATGTGGGATGGGGTGTTTAGGATGCTGGGAATGAGGAGGACATTGGTTATTGTCCTCTGCAGGCACAAACAACCACACATGCAGGGAAAAGTAGTGATACTTCTCTTGGGGGTTTGCATTTGCTTGGCTGGGGAGGAAGCCTGTTTGGAAGAAACTTCTCCTAACAGAAGAATTTGAGCTCCTGTCTCCTAGAGCTCAGATATGAATGTTGCACCATGCAGCCCCTCCTGTGATTTCTGGTTGCAGCAGGAGCACCATGTGCCAGCTTCTAGAACAGGCTCTGGGAGGTCTCGTCCTTGTGAGGAGATTGGTCCCTTCCTATTTCTGGCCTCTCCCCTGTCTAAGATCTTTCTGTGTTGGCATAACAATTGGGAAAATGTGTTTCTGTTCAAGCATTTAACGTTACGTTTCAGTACCAAATGCAGCGTGTAAAGTACATTGCCAGTCGAACACAGAGGAAGCAAAAGGCATCCCTGGCAGTAAGAGATTCAGGATCTGAAAAAGTCTGTGTAGATTTTTCACTTCAGCACTTCTGGTGGGTTTTCCTGAGTTATTCCCTTGCCACATTCCTCACAAGAGCACAAATGCTGCTGCCAATCCGGTATCCACTTCTTCAGTGCCACCATTTCCATCTTCATAAAGTTTTATGTGCAGCATTTCATCTGTCAGCCAGATGATTTCTGCTGCTGTCACAGAACATAAGACAAAACCAGGGCATTGTGATAAGGGATTCCTGTGCTTCTTCCTCAGCAAACACAAGCAGCTTGTTGGCCATGCTGTTTGAGAGAATTATTTATGGTTTAATTTAGGAACAGTATTTTGGGGTTTAATGTACCAGCTTCATGACAAGCCAGAAGTACAGATGACAGTCTTGTGATATTTCCTTCTGAGCAGCGTTGTAGTTGCTGTCACTGGTCCAGGAATCAGGAGTGCTCACAGCAATGTCAAGGACTTGTTTGGTTTGTGTAATTGCTGATGCAGCAGCTGTAATTTATGGTACCACTCACTCCAAGAGAAATTAACACTTCTTCTTAGCTCTTGTTGTCCTAAGCTTAAATTCAGGTGCTTTCATGCCCCTTGCCCTTCCCAGTTTCCTTCTGATTATCTTTTGTGAGTAACTGGAGCAATCTGTAGTATCTTGTGGTGAGTTTTTTCTGCTGAAAATTTGAGTGTACTTAATTAACATATTACCGTTGTGCTTAGCTGTAATGACTTTGGTTTCAGGTAAATCATTTTTTTAAACATTGTTGTAGTTCCTGTCATTATCTTTCAGTGCTGGTAAATCTTCCAGTATCATAAACTCTTCCTAAAAAGACATGTCCATTTCCCTTAAGGATGGCAGTTCCAAGTGCTTTTCTGTGTATGTGTGGGATGCTTAATTTCCCAAATTAACGAAAATTGCAAAGGAGAATAATTTGACATTGTTCTTGGTATGTAGTGAGACCAATTATGATCTGAGGTTAGAGCAATAGTCCTTTTTCAAATAATTCATTGGACTGTTGAAATGCCTTTGAACGTTCTGGTTCCAAAACTGCCTTCAGCTATAAAGACTTGTCATGGTTTAAGATTGTTTAAGATTTTAATCTTAAAAATAACGAAGAAAGCAGAAAGTAATCTCTTCAACACATCTGTGCTATGAGCAATATAAATAAAAGTTTTATGTGTAGTATAAGTGTAAAATCACAGGTATTCTTCAGTACATCCACAGTCCCCAAGGCAGAATAAATGTTTACATATAAACAATCTAAACTATATTTAAAACATACCTGAGAAGTATTTATGTGACCAAACAGAGATTGGACACGTCCTCCCTAAATTCTGTCCTGTGTTTTAAGGATGTGTCATTTTGTATCCCTTTTTTTTGTGTGCAGCTTTCAACATGTGGATAGAAAAACTCCTCGTTGCTTATTATAGGGAGTATTACTCACCACCTCTATGAGTTGCAGAGAATCTGAAATCCCATTTATTTTTTTTTCTGTGCCAGTAGTTTTGGTGTGTATTATTCTGAATAAATTCAAATCACACCAACTTTGACAGCTCCAGAAATAGGAGATGGGTCAGAAGATTGGCTGTGAGATTTCACAGGATCCTCGTTACTGATGTAGTCAAGGGGAATCTCATTTTTCTACATGCTTTGCAAATATTCTGTGTACTTGGCCCTTGCACTCCTCTTCAGTTGTTCCAGGTCACCAGCCGCATATTTTCCAACAAAACAGCTCTGCTGCTTCCTCAGTTTAAGGCTTCTCGACATGGGCCCTTTTCTGCATCTTGAGAACAAGGGTCCGTCTGTGTTTGCCAGCCCCACAGAACCGTGTCACCTTTCAGGAACTTCCTAAAAGTTTAGCTGTAGTTCTTAAACGTGCAGTAGGAATTGTGAATGGAAAATCTTGCAGACCTGCAGATGTATTGAGCACAGCTGTTCAGGGCAGGCAGGTGACGCCACAAATCCAGATATTCTGAGAGACTTGGAAAAGCAGTTGTGGAACCCAAGAAGTTCATTCAACCCTTCAGCTTCAGAGCTGGGATCCTGACCTCAGTCATTCGTGTTTCAGAGCTGTAGAGCTCCCTGATAACCATTTGGCATCTCAGTCCATGCCATTCCTAGGAAGTGCTTGGGCTTTGTGGTGGGACAGCAGCTCTCCCAGCTGGTCAGACACAGCTGAGTCAGAGATTCCCGTTTCCATGTGCGTGGGATGGATCAGAAATGCTGAGCAATGTGGGAAGGGTGCTTTGTGGCAGGAGTTGTGCAGGCTGTGGTACCAGCACTGCTGAGTCTCCCTGGGGCTGGGAGGAGCTGACTGAGGGCTTCAGGAGAGCAGTTTCCTGCCTGGGCTGCAGTAGTGAGTGTGAATGGATCCAGGCTTGTAGAGCAGGATTTGGATCATGACTTTGCCCTGCTTGTGCTGGTTACCATTGCCTGACTTGCTGCTAATTCCTTTCTCAGAGTGTGAATGGATCCAGGCTTGTAGAGCAGGATTTGGATCGTGACTTTGCCCTGCTTGTGCTGGTTACCACTGCCTGACTTGCTGTTAATTGACCTTTCTTAAAGTGTAGAATGGTACAACTCTCACAAAACAAAAGCCTGTTCCAACGATTTCCTGTGATTTTTATTTATTTAGAAATATCAGTGAAGGCACGTAGGTTCATTGCAGGGAAAGGTATCCAGAATCTGGAGGGCTCTGCTGTCATTCCTTGTGCTCTCTCCTTTGCCAGCACTGGTGGGAAGGGTGAACTGCTGCACAGGAGAGGGAAGGAGTCCTGCCAAAGACATTTCACTTCTTTAACTTCTCTAAGTACGTGCATTGAAGTTTGGATGAAGAGAAGCATTTTGGAAAGAGGATATGGCATCAATGTTGTTTTAATTTAGGGTTTCTAGGCTCTGAATTGCAGGAATGTGCCTCGATATAAGAGCCCATTTCCTAATGAGGGGCTCGGCGTTGAGCAGGCTCTCCAGTAAATGCAGCTGCCTGTTTCATATTGGTTGTCAGTTTGGATGAGGGATTTCCTCTATCATCAGACAGGCAGGGCCATTGCAGGGCGAGGGTCACGGCGAATGTGGTCCCAATTTATTCCCCCCAGGGCCCTGTGTCTCCGTGGGGAGCTGACAGAGGCTGCAGTTGTGTAAGCAGCTCCAGATGTGGCGTGGGGACACTGCTGGTGTCCCAGGGAGCTGGGGCTGCTGGTGTGTGGAGCACAGGCACTGCTGGCTGCTGGGGAACAGCCTGCGTGCCATTTATCCCTTCCCTCGTCGAGATAAGTTTTAATATCAACTCCTATTTATTGTAACAGAGCAAAGCGCCACTCCACAGGGTCAGTGGTGAAGGGAAGGCAGATCTGAAGGGGCTGAGGTTTTCCTGTCTGTGGGCTTTGACTCTTAACCAGCTGGGATTTTCTGCTGGGAGCTGTCTGCAGCAAAGACTGTCATTTTCTGTATTTGTGCAGTGGGTGGCACAGTGGGTGCCTGGCTTGGCCAGCATCTCTGTCACTGCCGTGCCAGAAATGTGAAGTAATAGTGTTAAAACTTTTAGGAGGCTCTGAACAGTATTAGTGTTCTCTGACAGCTTGGAGTATTATTCAAATTAATTGTTTGTACATAGCCATATTCACTTGTATTACTATATAATGTTTCACAATTATTATTAAAGCAGAAGTTACCAGGAATTAGCTTGACTCAGTGTTACTGATGACAGGATCTCAACATTTTCATTTGAAATCAGGTTAGATTATTACAACTTATGTTTTATTATGCTGCCTATGCCCAAATGAAAGTTATTTTCAGGGCAGTTCCTGAGTCTTTTAAGAACATGTTGAGTTTTCATTCTATACTTCAGCATGCTCAGGGAACCACTCAGCTTAAGCTTTCTCCATGTAGTTCATGAACAGACATTTTCTTTTGTCATGCAAACTGTTAATGAGAAATAGTGAATAGTGTGGTCTCAGGAGAGAGCTCTCTGCAGCTGAGTTAATTCATCCTCTTAGGCCTGGAATCTGTTCTTAAAGACTTTAAAGTGAAGGAGACCTTCAGTCCTGGGAAATCTTTTTTATACCTTATCTGTCCTTATCATTATATGTAATGTCCCTTACTGCAATTTAAGCTCCTTACTTTTTTTTTTTTTTTTCTCTGTTAGGGGCATAGAAAAAAAATATTTACTACCTGTCATGTTCTTGCTGTAGACAATCTTGGTGTTCACTTGAAAAGAGCTCCTTTCTGTTTTAATGAAGGGAGATGAGAAGCCCCATGCTATTGTAAGTGTGGGTTTTGTAGTCAGCCTTGCCATCCAGAGGAAGCTTTAATACCTGTTGTTCCCTTCTGTATCCTCATCAAGACTGTGCCTTACTCTGTGGGCCAGCATGAATTTGAGGGGCTGTTATTTAACATTCCCACAAATGGAGAGGAATTGTTTGGCAATGGTCAAATAACTAATAATTGGCTGGTGATAATAGCATTTATGCAATATTGAATATATGTTTCATCTAAGCAAGTACCAAAGGTGTATTTTCTGGGCTGCTTTTGCCTGTTCCCTGGAAGATTTTGACTGTTTTTCTTCATGAGACCAAGTTACTGCAAGGACTGATTTCCCAAGTAAATGTGGTTCGTGGGATCATGAGAAAAAGGAAAGAATTGTAGATTCCAGTGTAGCTTCTCACCCCAAAAATTCTATTTTTCCACTGTTACTTGTTTCCCTGGAAACCCTGCACGCTGACACCTGACACTCCTCTGCTGTGAACTTTTCCAAGCTGAAGTTCCACTGGCTGGAGTCATTTCTGTTTATAACGAGAGAATGTAAAACAGGTCAGAGGAGACTGACAGGCAAATGTTTTCCTCTCGCTGTTGTGGAGCTGTATCAGCATGACCACACTTCTGGCAGATTAGGTTACCTCCCTGATGAAATAATGCAGATTGTGAGGGTGTGCAGTTTGTCTTTGCCTTACCTTAGCTGCCCTGATTTGAAGCCACGTCTGATGAGAGTGATTATCCCTGTTGGCAAGAGAATTTCTTCTTCAGGTGCCATGGATCCAGTCACTGCAGGTAATTGCTAAATGTTGTGCTGTTTTGTGACAGAAGCCCCGGTGTTCTCTGGAAGGTTCCAGCAGTCTGGAGTTCAGAGAGGGGGGGCATCTCTCAAACCACTGTCAGAAGGGAACTTAGGGAGTGTAGGAATGTGGATGTAAGTTGTCTGAGCGTGGTGGTGGCTTCTTTAGAGCTGAGGAAGAAAAGTTCATATTTGAAATGAGTGATGACATGCAGGGCACTTGGATCCGTCTTTGTTTATTGGTCTCTTTACCACAGTACCCACAGAGTGCAAATAGGTGTGAAAGTGGGGAAAGAAAACTTTTGTGATAAGAAAGAACAGGCAGAGGAGTTTGAAGGTGCCATGTCAGAGGTTTCTTCATGAGCTGGGCACAACAGAAGGTACTCTGAGTTCTGGTGTTCTCTGGAAGCCAGGTTCACCACTTTGAAGCAGGACCAAACAGAATAATGTACTTTGCCAGACATTTGCAAGCAATAGGGAAGCATTTCAAGGACTATGGTCATTTGCAGTGGACTTGCTAAAACACACAGTGCAGTCTCAGCCTCACCTGTCCCTGCATGGTCTGTAGAGCCAAAGCAGAGTCACCTTTTACCAGGTCCTTGTACCACCAATGTCTGGTGGGTCACTGCAGCTTTTCAGTTACTGCCTTTAATACACAAAGGTGCCAAAACACGTGGTTCTTACAGTATATTCTCAGCTGTGCAGGCAGTGTAACTGGCCTAGATGTGAGCAGGCAGCAGTGGGGGAAATCACTCTGTACACTTCCTGCACAGGAAGCTGTTGGACCTGAAACAGAGGAAACTTCTGGCTGAAATGAACACATATCCACTAATTGGCTCTCATCAAGCACTGCCAGCTGTCAAATCGGAGCTCCGTGGCTTTTGTTGAGGCCTGTAATGCACCCAGGTTATCAATCACAGCCCTGCTTGCTCTGCCAGCCTTTGCTCCTCGGTAATTGTTTGTGTCAAGGGGGAAATGTCTGCCAGGAGCAGGCCCCGGCACCCTGAGAGGAGAATGCAGGGCTTTGTCCCTGCAGCACAGCACCAGGAGCCCTCACAGGTTAAAAGCGAGCACCTTCTCCCTGCCGTGTGTTCCAGACCTTTTTCCCATCATTTTTAATCATCTATGAGCACAGTGACAGCACTCAGTGCAGCGTCAGCAGTCTGTTCTGGGGCAGCATTTCATCTTTCCCTGGTATTGCTTACACTCTTTCCCCTCTCCCTCCTCCCTTACCTTCACCCTTTCCTCTTGCATGACTAAATGACAATATGTATCCAGGGCAGCCCTGGCTGTGCCTGGCTGCACCATGCCAGGGCAGGGAGCTGCTGGCAGTGTCAGTGCCTCCTCTTCTGCCTGTAGGAGCAGGAAAACCTGTTTCATTCCATTAGAAATGTTCCTCCATTTATTTGATACATTAAGATTTTCATATTCTAGTTTCGCAGTTTTTTAACTGACTAAAAATTCACACAAGTAAATTCCAATCAATCGGATAATTGCCAGCAGCATTTAATGCCACATGTACACTAGCTCTCATTCAAGGCTTAGAAACTCCTGTAGGAAGTTGTTTAAGCAAGGTTGCCTCTCTCTAGAAAATCAGGATTGCTGGACAAGTCTAGGTTAGAGTTGAGAGATCCTGTATCCCGTTCCTGATCTTGATGGTGTTGGATGTCAGGAAAATTGTTGGGCCTGCCCTGGGAGAGCCGGGCTAGTTGTACTATTAAAGAGGTGAGAATGCTCACTTGGGCTTCCTCAGGAGCTGCAGTAGAAGATGTAATTTGGGCCTGGAAAATAATCATTCCTGGTCTGTGAGTAGTCCTGCTGGACATGGGTGCAGTGTGAAAATAGTCGCTGTCCTTTGACATCACAGCTACCACGTGGTGGTTCCCTGTAGTTACTGTGGCCCAAAGCACTGTCTGAGGCACAGAGGTTTTCAGTGAAACAGGGAATGTGTTAGAACAGCTCTCTGTGATACATTCAACACAGTGCTCATGGAACTCATTCTGTCTCTTTGCTACAAATACTATGTTGAACACGGTTCCTGCCAATGTTTGTCTTAGCTGCTGAGTCATGAGATGATGGAGAATGTCGGAATGTGGGTTAGAACAGCTCAGGGTTGCCCATGGTTGTTCATTGAGGGAATGCAGTTCTGGGCACATCTTCCTTTGCCTCACTTCCCTGGGCTGGCTGGGACCGACTGCTCCTGGTTGTTGGCCAGGGGCAGGATGTGCCTCAGGGGTAAAATATTTGAGACTTTCCAACCATGGGTCCTTGTGGCTGGCCTGGTTTGGCAGCACTCTTGCTGCTTGAATTGATGATGTCTGAAGGATGACCAGAAAATACAGTGAGTTTATGGTTACACTGAAATTGTATCGTTTAGACCCGTTGTTGAGGGAACTCTGAAGTGTTGGTGACAGGGAGAATTCCACTTAAACACATAAAAAGTCTTGATGAGATAAATCCACAAATAGACTTTTTTTTGTGAAGAAACAATTTTCACACCAAAATTTCAGATTCAGGAAGATTTTGAATTACTCACTGGAACTTGGTGAAGATGGGTGTGTAAGCATCTTACAGGTGTTTCATTGATTGAAATCCAGAGTAACATAATAAGTCAATGCTTTTTTTTTCTTGACGAGAGGGAAATGCATAGTCTGCAAAAGAGAATTTTAATCCCCACCATCTTAAAAATTGATAATGGAAAAAGTTTAGTCTTAACTGGACGGAATGAACTTCAGCTTCAGTAAGCAGTGAACTCTTGATGATCTCAGGTGTTTTTGAGTTTATGCACTAAAATATCTCAGTCTACAGATTTTTGAATTCGTTACCAAAGGTTTGGAGTAGCAATAAGTGCTTTTAGGGATTTGTCCAAGATTTTACATGAAGGAAAAATAAGTCTCAAACTCAGCTATCAAAAGATTGCTGTCTCATTTTACCTGGTATAATCAAACATTTATCATGTGGATGTAAGAAAAATTTGCCGATTATGTACCCCCAATTTCAAATACAAGTCATTTATCTTTGTAATTGCTTGTTGTAGAATTGTAGGTTATCAATACTAGAGGTGAATGTTAGTCTCTCAACTTTTGTAAAGCTCTACTCCCCAAATTTGTGTTACACTCTCATCCCAGGACTGGTGTCTGGAGGAAGCAGTGGCCTTTTATGTTGAATAACCCTGGGTAACCATTTTATTGGAGCTTTTGTTCTCTTTATTTGAGTACAATTTTACAGTCACAGAACCCACTCCTTTGTTCTCTTTCTATTTGTTTACCACCAATGCCTGTCTGTCTGAGTGTGAATACAAATATTTCCTGTAGCAGAGTAAACAAAAGTAAAGGGGGTCTCACAGCTGACTCCAGGCAAGCTTTTCCTCAGGGTTTGAGCAACCTGGTTATCTACTGTTTTTACAGTGGATTTCTGTTTGGGGTGGGAAACTTAATGTTTTTAAACATTCTGTTTCACCATTCTACCCCTCTTAATCCTTTTAATAGTTCAGAAGTTACTCTTCTCACTGTTTTCATCTGAACATGAAACATTACCATGATTTATGACACCAGGCCAGTCCTCCATCCCCTAAACACCAGTAGATGCACCCTTGGCTTCACCTCCTTAGTTACAGCCAGCAGCCCAAACTCTGCCAGCTGCTGGCAGTAACGGTGCTGAAAAAATAATAAAAGCAATCTAGTGATCCTTTAGAACACACACACTCACAGGTTGTTTAAAACTTGGAAGTCTGCACAAGTTTATTTGCTCTCTGGAAGTATTAAGGACTTCACCTTCTCATTTTAGTTTTTCCCTGATTTTTTGGTTTGTTTTGTTTTTTTCCCCTAAGGGGGGAATATATTTACTTACATGTACAGATCTTTAATCGTCTTCCAAGTGTCTTCCCTATCTCATATGGAGGCATGCAAGATGTTAGTTCTTCTGCACTAAAAAATGAAAAATTCACAGATTTGGTGGGAAGGACCCACAGACTGGGAAGTGCAGACTAAGACTAATTCCTTATTTTCCTAGACCTTTTCATCACTATCAGGTTACAAAAAGATTTTTCTCTTCCCCCCTTCCCTGATTACCAGAACCAGCTAGTCCTTCTCCATTGTCAGCCACAAAGCTGGTTTGTGATGTAAAGAGGGCTTGAAAATATGAAGGCTTCCTTGTTTCCTCCTAGCTCTGCTAATTGCAAATCAATCAGTCAAGGTTGCTCTTGTCCTTCTATTCATTCTTTTCTATTTCTTCCTCTGCTTTGTCAGGGCTCTTTAACAAGTGGAATCACCTATCTTAAGTTTAATGACTTAGCAGTAAAAGGATTGTTAAGAAAAACTCACCAGAGGTATGACTGCCCTTTTTCTCATTTTGTCCCACAGATCTTTTTCTTTTAGTGGTCCTGCAGCAGAGAGAATTCTCTGAGATTTTCTTTTCTGAGCTTTTCAGAGTGCTTTATGGTGCCCATTGGGTGGGCCTCTACTCATATGTAATGGCATCATATAATGTAAATCACAGAAAGACAAGAGATTAGGAATGGAGCAGGCAGAGACAGGAATACTGGAATGCAGACACCTTAGAGAAATTCATCTGGCCAAACTGGCACATCTCTACACACAGTGTGCCGTGAATTTCATAAGAATGAGAGAATTTCTTTCCTTGAATAATTTTGGCACAAATACAGTAGGAAAACTGAATGTGTTTTCAGTCTCTCCAGCTTGGTACCTAAACTTTGATGCAGATTTAATAGGAGAAGTCAATGTCTGCTGGAGTAACAGGATTAGAAAAGAGAGAAGAGTGGGTTTGTTGTGGTTCTCCTTGGCTGTGTAGTGCAGGAGCAGAGGAAGGGCCAGGAATTGTGTGTCCAGCTCTGGACTGTCCCCGTGCCCTGTGTGCTGGGGCAGAAACCCTCTGTGGGCCAGGAATTGTGTGTCCAGCTCTGGACTGTCCATGTGTCCTGTGTGCTGGGGCAGAAACCCTCTGTGGGCCAGGAATTGTGTGTCCAGCTCTGTACTGTCCCCATGCCCTCTGTGCTGGGGCAGAAACCCTCTGTGGGCCAGGAATTGTGTGTCCAGCTCTGGACTGTCCCCGTGCCCTCTGTGCTGGGGCAGAAATCCTCTGTGGGCCAGGCACAGGGACAGTGAGGATGGACAGGAATCCTGTGTGTGTGTGCAGGCCACACGCAGATGGTGTGGACAGACAGGAATGTGATGTCTGTGTTGGTGTGGCTGCTGAGGCAGGGCACTTCTAGGTGCATGTCAAACCTAATAATTGGCCATACAGGAAAAATTCTGAACTTCTCTTTAGTTTGGGGTAGCTAAGCTCTGCTGGTTGTCAAAGGAAATGCCCTTTCAACTCTTCTGTCCAGCAGTTACCGTGCAGGATTTTGCCTGGATTCAAAGATGAAAGCGAGGCACAAAAAGAATAATACCAGCTTTCTTTTTCTTTTATACCCACCAGCTTTTAGAATTGATTTCAGAACAGGCGCAAACAGTCTTGAGGTTTGGTTGTGTGATTTTTTTTGAAGTTGCTATCAACAGTGTTTATATCATGTAGACACAGATCCATTGGTGTGTAGAGCCAGAGCTGGGCTCTGGGCAGGCACAGACAGGCTGTGCTGGGATGATACTGAGCAGCTCACATCACTTGAGCATCCAGGAATTTGTATCTGTACATAACTCCTTTTCTTGCCAAGAACAGCGTGTATAGAGGGGAGGGGGGTGCCATTGACAACTCTTTGAAGCTGCAGGCAAATGCAGTCAAAGTGGTGAGACATAGAACAATAAAAATATGTAACAATAAAAGGTCTGTGGTCAAAACACTGGCATATACTTCCCAAAATTAAAAATTGCTGGATGAAAGAATGCTTTTACTATATTTATTGTAACAAGACAGTCACAGTGGACAAAGATTGGAAGACTTCCAAATCAGTTCAGCTAGGAAAGGTGTATGTAGATACGCATGAGCAGATGGCCCACAAATGATTTTGTTGAGCCAGGGGATCATGACTAGCTTTTAAGATTTGGCAGTAGGATGCATCTTGTTTGTAAATTTCTATATGGGATTTTGCCAGTTGGGGTTCACAGATACCAATGGACTGAGAAACTTTCTTGTTTCAGACCAGGAGAAAGACTGAGATGAAAGCAGAGTGACTGAGGTGGTCGTGTCAGACAGGCAGCTTTGTGAAGCTGAGCCTGTGCAAGTGGATTTATTTTGGAAAGGAGAACCAAACAGAATAACAAAGGAAAGGGGGGGACAGAGGAAGGTAGTTGAGGGTAAGATGAGCACGGTGTGGAGTGAAGCAGAAGTGAAAAGGGAAGGAGAAATTTCAGGCAAATGGTCATAACAAAACAGGAGTTCCATCAACAATGTCAAGCAAAGTTTGACTCACGTGTTTTTCAAGGGTGGCCATGCGGTCTGCAAAAGAAATCACTTCTTTGCTGATCAAAGAAGTAGTGAGGACATTACAGTAAAAACAGTTGTTAAGCTCATGTAAATCAATTACGCTTTTCTGTTTTAAGGGTGTGTGGCAGCAAAACATTTTGATCTTATATTGTCTCCTGCAGCAAGACCCTTCTCTTCCATGGCACAGAATCAAGGCCAGATTTGCCCTAAGAAACTGCACCACAGGGCAGGCTCATGACCCAAAAAATACCTGCTTATTTTAAACCAAGAGGTTTTATCTGCTCAAAACTGGAATGTGAACATAACCAGTTCTCTTACTTTACCGTAAGAATTAAAACAGCAGCTCATTTTGTTTGCTGTTCTGTCGTCAGATCAATTTCAGTCAATGATCTCTTGGGGTTTCTGTGGTGTGAGAGCTCCAGGATTCTTTCAGGATGTTGTGGGTTTGTCCTGCTGCTCCTGCCTGATGCAGTTTCTTGATGCATAGCCCACCCCTTCTCTACAAATTCTTTTTACTGTGTGGTTGTAAATGTCCTCAGACTGCAGCACTTGCTCTGTGAGATACAGGAGGACACATCTTAATGATATTTCTGCTCAAGTCCCTTACACGCAGGGGGAGGATGCCATAGAAATGACATGCTTGGCTCGCTCCTGAGGAGTTAATCTTGAGAGGAGGTATTTTTTATTTTTAGTTTCCTTCTAAACCTGTGACTGGGCAGGTTCCAGCTTTTGTGGAACAAGTAATTGAGAAAGGTAGTTCTGTTACCACTGATCTTAAACACATTTGAGGTCTCTCTGCAGAGAGTGAAAGAGAGCTGAAGGAACATACACTGTAGTGATTCTATGGCATGACACAGAAAGGAGTCCCAAACACAGATTGGGATTTTTTGGTGTGTCGCTGGTTTTCTTCATACAAGAATCAGAGCAATAGATTTCAATTAACTTTGTCACTGGGCAATTCCATGGTTAGTCTGTTCATGCCCTGAGGAGCTGAGTTCCAAGAGACACGTTCCTGCAGAGGGAAAATTGCAGTTCCACGTTTATTTTTAATCCCATCCACATATGTCTACGTATGTCAAGTCTCCCAGAGCATGCCCTATCTAGATGATCTTCCTCCTTTAGTTTGGTTCAAAGGCTTGTGGAGGATGAATTGTTCAGGATGAAGCTTCTCAGTAATTATCACATGTGGGGAGATGAGCAGGGAAATGACATCCTTAAACACAGAAATCAGCTGGGCTGATAAAGTCAATTATAAAGAAATATTGAAGCATTGCCAGCAGCCAGTGCAGAGGGCAGCAGCTCAGGTAGAGCTGTGTGAATTCCTGCAGGCTTTGCCAAACCCCAGCAGCTGCTCTTTGCTGGGCTCACACAAACACAGGCTCCAGCGTGTGCAGAAATGCAGTAACAGGAATGGGTTCATGTCTGTGCAGTTGAAATCTGTGCTGCTTTGCTGCCAATAGAGAAATCTCAGTTGCTAATCTTAAACTTGGCCAAAAGGAAAGCCAAACCTAACTAATGATGTGTCCTAAACCTTACAAAGATGGCAACTCAGCGTGTGCAGTTTCTTTACAAATTGGAGAAATGTCTCCCATTTCATTAAACATCCTGAGTGGGAAGGGGGCACAGAGTTAAATACTTAAACAATCTTTCAGTGTCCTAATGCTCTAGGTAGGTGTAGATATACTCGAGGTAGTATATTTAAGGTAGGTGTAGATATACTCAAGGTAGTTATGCAGGGCACCATATCTGAATAACAGGTAATTTAACAGGGATTATTCTTTCTGTGTTTCTAACAGGTTGAAAAGAACTATCTAAAAGCTTTCACAAGTGCATAATTTTCAGAGATACTGAATTTGGCCCACACTTTGGAAGAAAAATCACCTGAGCTTTTCAATTGTATTTCTATGTTATTAGTGACAAAAATGTTTCTGAAGTGTTGCTTTTGCATGTGCTTCCAGTGCAACATTGAACTCAGATTAAAATGGGATAACTCCTTTAATGCACCAACACTGCCTCCACCAATACTCATTTGTCACAAGTACAGTCATTACATTAATATTTACTTAACGTGGGTTTTTTTAAACTCTACATTAAAGGATTAATAAAGTTTGTTTAGACTGCTTAGCAAAACCAAAATTACCCCACGCAAATATTCTCCAAAAAAAAACGAGAGAGTGGTCGCTGATGTCATGGTTTGTGCTGTGTTTCATGGTGGAGGAGCAGACTTGGTGTTACTAACTTGGAGTAAGGTAGTGCAATGAGCAAATGAAGCAGGCTGGACTAATGGAGAGAGTGCACACAGGTCATGGGCTGCTCTCTGCTGTATCTTAGAGAGCTTCTCTAGAGATACAGAAATGTGGGATCCCCATGAACAGAACATGTTTCAAAAGCTTTCCAGGGTAATGGTTACCAGAACATGAGCTGTCCTGCTGAAATGCTTAGGGAAGGTATGTGCTCTCATTAGAACATACAACTTGGTGCAAGCTTTCAAATAAAAACATTCTGTGAAATGTATTATAAACAATGTCTGCAGTTAAATGTGTGGGTTTCAAATTTATATGTGGGATTGCACAATGAAGAGTTTGTCAGACGTGGGCAGCACTCCTCTAGGCTTTACCAGCTGTATTCCAGAGTAAATCTCGGATTTTCCCCTCAACTTTGTGCATCAGCATCAGTTCTGGTTTTTCTCATGCAATAATTTAACTGTGATAGAACCTATTAATTCGGTCTTCAGTGTTGAGGTGCACAAGCAAACTACCAGTGTGGCCTGCGGTGAACATTAAATAACTTATTTTTTGGAACCTACAGGTGCTTTGAAGCAGTGCCTCCATGAACCAGGAACTGAGTTATTCTTTAAAAATTAGCTATGGCTACAGTTTGGGCAGGTAAAATAGTGTACATGTGCAGTTTGCAACGAAAGTTTTCAGGTGTTGGCTGTGTTAGAAACAGTTTCACCCTGATAATTTCCTTGTTTACCATTTGGTGATTATAGAATACAGGCAGAAGTGACCTATATGGTACCCAGGAAATAAAAAGTAATGAAAACACAGTGGGATCATGGCAGGACCATGAAACAACCAAAGAGAGCACGTTTGGAGAAGTTCTGATGCTGATTATTCACATTTGTGATTAAAACAGGTTTATATCATGTTTTCTCCTGCTTGCTTTTTTTGTTTTGATATAACTGCCTGCCATAGCAAGGGATAGGGAAGAAGAAAGACACAAATAATGACAGGAAGTAAAAAAAGGCATTAACAGTAAGTGTATCAAAGAGGCAAAAGGATTATTGCAGAAATTCTGGGGTGCAAAAAGGGAGGGGTGGGCGAGATCTGGTATTTCTGGAATAAAGTCTAATGTATGACCAGGGGAAGTTGAGGGGGTTTAGATGCAGTACCCTTACAGGAGTTCTGCTTTAGACCTGCAGTTCTGAATTCCAACTTAGACCAGTTTAGACTCTGGTCTGCAGAGCCAAGGCCTCCACAGTCATTCCTGACTTTCAGTTGGAAGCTGGAGAGTGTGTGGTGGCTCTGGAGTAATTTGGAGAATTGACCCCAGTCTGAAGGTTTGGGACTGTTCCTTTGCATGGTGACTGCTGGAAGAAAAGAAGAGCATTGTTCAGGGCTTTGACAAGCTCTGGGGCCTTTGGGAAGGTATAATTGGAAGGCCAAGAGTAATTTTATGAAATCTGTCCAGAAAAAAAAAAAGTGAAAAGAAAGTACCTTCTGGAAAAAAAAAAAAATCCCAAAACCTATTGAGTTGTGGAGTTTTATCCAGTTTTCTTCACTCCAGGATTTTTTCTGCACATGCATGAGGAAGGTACCTGTCAGGGCACATGGTATTTTTCCTAAGCAAAATCTGAATCTGACACCAGGTTCCTATCAGTGCTAGTTCTGCTCGCAGCTCTGGAGGTTTCAGACAAAAGCTCTCCTGACACAACTGATTTGTCTGCACTGCTCATTTATTTTCTCACAGGACCCCGTGGTTAAACCACTTTGCTGTTCAGACTTTTTACAGTGATGTAGAAATGCTTGCCCTAGGATCTGAGCCATAACCTCCTGAGGTGGGAGAGGATTGTATAATAGCACCATGACAAACCAGCTCAGGACTGCAGGATGTTGGAGTGGTTCCCCACAGAAAAGTAAACGGTTTGTTTTTAAATCATTACAGCAGCCATTTGCTCTAGAAATTTCCATCCTTTTCGACTTTTTTTTTTCCCATGGAGGAGCAATAGGAGAGAAACTCAGTTCATGTATTTACAGTTAGTTTTAAAATTTCTAAGTCAGTTTGTCATTAGCAGTCCAGTCCTAAGCAGACACTTTTTTATTTCCATGTTTGATAAAAAAGGAATTATAGAAATATTGTAATATTATATATTTTATTTGCAACACTGTAGGGACTTTAAATGTTGGAAAATAATTCTTAGTGGTATCCATCAGGAAATAAGCTGCTTTTCTTCCATCTTTTGATTTTTGCCTGATTCCAACAATATATGCATAAATGAGTTCCTGTAATGGCATCACAATACTGATTTTGGCATTCTCTTGCCAGGACTTGTCACAAACAAGCACACTTAAATGAACAGCAGCTGCACTGGGAGGTCAGGGTGAATTAAAGGGGGAACACAGAAAATGTCCTTCTAGGTGAACGGATCCATGGGTTTGTGATCGTCAGGGCACTGCAGAGACTCTTCGGGGTTTAGATGTTCAAAGACCTGTGATGGAGCTGAGCAACTAAACTGTATTTGCAAGTAGGAGGAGTTCTGGAACTTGTCTCCCTCTTCTTCTTCTGAAAAGCTGAACTTTGAAACTCTCAAATGATCTGATGCCAATTCCAAATAATAATAAGGATTGCAGCATATTTTAGGTTGGAGTAGACCTGTGTGTCCGGCCACCTGCTGAGAACATCACTAATACAGCAGCTTGCTCAAGGCCTTGTCCAGCTGCATTTTCACTACCCTCAAGGATGGAGATGCCACAGTCTCCTGGCAGCCTGTTCTGGCATTGGGTGCACCTCATTATGAAAAGAATTTTCCTGCTCTCTAATCAGAATTTTCTGTGTTCCATTTTACTTGTCATCTCCTGTCCTGTCCCCTCCGATGCCTTCGTCTCCTCTATTTCCTCCTATCAAGTAATTAAAGCAGCCTCGTCTTTTTCAGCCCAGCTCCATCAGCCACTTCTCAATACCTGCTGCCAAGTATTAACAGTGGGTTGTTCTACTTGAATTGAAGTGACAGAGGCACACCTCTGTCCTCTTCGGTTTGACTTCAGAATTCTCTCTGAGGGACTCTGTGCTTTTTGCTGACCAGACCCATCACCAAGAAACTTCCCAGCCAATGACTGTGACCCTCTTAGAGTTTTCTGAGTGAGCAGCAACAAAGTCCCAGCAAAAAGGATAAGGACAACAGGGAGGGCCCTCAGAGCCTTGGGAAAACAGGCCAAGGGATCTGGAGCACAAGCTGTGTTCTCTCCTGTGCTGCCAGCTGCAGGGAATGATGGAGCAAGAGACAGGAAAGTCAAGCAGATGGACAGCTGGCTTCAAGACCGGTGTAAACAGCAGCATTTTGTGGTTTTTGATCATGGCTCAGTTTATAGAACACTGAGCTTGCTGGCAGCAAACGGGCTCCACCTGTATCAGAGGGGAAAAGGGATCTTAGCTGAGGACTCAGCAGGGCTCCTGGAGGGCTTTGAACCAAATCTGAAGTGGGGCAGAGGCATAGCCAGGCTCGACAGAGATAAGGTGTGGGAACCTGCTGGAAAGCAGCTCTGAGGAGAAGGTCCTGGTGGACAACAAGCTGTCCACGAGCCAGCAGTGTGTCCTGGAAGGCAGGAAGGCCAGTGGTCTCCTGGGGTGCATGAGGAGGAGCACTGCCAGCAGGATGGAGGTGATCCTGCCCCTCTGCTCTGCCCTGGCACGCCTGGGGTGTCACACCCCTGCTCTGTGCAGCTCTGGGCTCCTCAGGACAGGAGGGACACAGAGCTCCTGCTGAGGGGCCAGTGGAGGGTGACAAGGATAATGGAAGGACTGGAGCATCCCTTACCAGGACAGGCTGAGGGAGCTGGGCCAAACGAGAGGGAAATGATCAATGCCTGTCAGTGTCTGCAGGGAGGGGTCAGAGGATGGAGCCAGGTTTTGGTGGTGCCAGGCAGTGGGACAAGAGGCAGAAAGTGATGCCCAGCAGCTCCAGCTGAAGATGAGGAAGAATTCCTTTCCTGTGCAGTGACCATGCACTGAGCAGATCGTGCAGAGGCTGTGGAGTCTCCCTCCCTGGGGATATTCAGAACCCTCTGGAGGCAAAGCTGGGCCAGGTGCTCTGGGATGGCCCTGCTGGAGCAGGTGGCCACTCTGGGCCCTTCCCCACTGACCCAGGCTGTGGCTCTCTGCAATGTTTGCACTCTGCTCTACCTGTACCAGCTTACATTGTTTGTTTGGGGTTGTTTATATATAAAACATGCTGCCTCTAGCTGAGAGGAGCTGCGTTTTCTCTCAGGAAAGTTAACGTGCTGTACTAGCATTCTGCTAAACATCTGGGTTTCAACAGATTTTCTCCACACTGGAAGTCATGTAAGAATTTATTATTTATTATCAAAACAAAAAATTTCCAAGGAAATGTGAAATGGTTTAAAATCAATTGTTCTCATTGCAAAGAAGAAACTGTTGAAGAGACAACCTTAAATATAATAAAAAAGTATTAAGAAAGTGCCTTTACAATAAACTGGTTGTTTAAAGATTAGTGTAGCATGTTTCAAGTGGTGATTTATGAATGATGAGTCAGACTTGGAATTCAGAACTTGCTTGACAAAGCAGAGTGAACAATATAAAAATTTTGCATGATTAAATTGCTTATTGCTTAAGCCCAATTTACTATTGGCTTTTGTTAAATTATTCCAAAACAAAATCAAATCCAGATTCAAACCCTGGACCTTCTCTCTCATGATCTGAATAGAGACAAGTAGAATGTGCATTCTCTAGCCTCGAGATGCTCATTAAACTTGGAGTTTCCAGGGAGAAACCATGGAGCTCTGGAGGGAGTGAATCAACAGCTGGCATTTCTGTGAGCTTTGGGCTTTCATTTAAGACATTTAATTTTAGTGCCTGTCTGACGATTTCGGTGTCTAGCTGTAGATAATTTGCTGTGTATTGTATCTACCATAGGTCAGGGTAGCCTTTGGATTTCCTGGGAATACAGGGATTTCACAAAGCTCAGAGTGAGGCTCTTGGTGCCTTCTGAGCTGGGAGGAGAAACACCAGCAGTCGGTTCTGGGGCTGCTCCATGTGTGAGTTGGCCCCGACCCTGGGGCCCAGGAGATGCCCAGGGAGGAGGCAGCACTTGGCTTTGCAAAGCCCTCACCAGCTCCTCTGGCTGCCCCCAGAGTGTCCCTGCTGCCTGAGGGGCCTTTGTGCTCTTTCTTCCAGGTGCATTTCTTCCCTTATTTCTGTGTGTTCGTGGGGCTTTATCCCCCTCACACTCTCCTCTGCAGACACATCCACCTGATGTATTTACTGTAATGTTCTTTGCCTTTGCTTACCTACAATGCTGTCGTTCAAGTCAGGTATTCCATGTATTCTTACACAATCTGTTTTCCAAAGTGTGTTTTTAAAAATCCTGTCTCCTCTGGAACTTGAGATTTCCTAAGAAGTTGAAGAAAAACAAAGAAACTTCTTTCATACTTTGCTAATTCTCTACTTGACTGTGTCCAGGTTTTAATTTTATAAGCCTTCATTATGACACTTTTTCTTCCCCAATTTTAATTTCCTCACAGAATGGCTTTTGTATAATTCACATTTTTCTGACCAGCCTCAGAATTTTTCTGTTCTTTGATATAACAGTTGAAAACTGATTTGCATATTGAAACTGGATGGACTTCTTAAGTAATAACCTATTTTCAGCTTGTTTACTTTTTTGGTTTTTTAAAACTGGCTGCTTTCTGAGGGCTTCATTGGGGGTTTCTTAATTGACTTAGGGACACCTAACTCACATTTTCATGGAATTATTCTCCAAGTTGGAGTCTGAACCGTAATACCAGAAATCTATAAGAAGAAATTAATTTGTTGTCCAGCACAGGTTTTTGTGGGTACAAATCAGATGAGCCACTTAATAGCAAATCTAATTTAACCTTAAAGGGGAGAGGTTGGAATGTGTCTCCACAGTTTGGACCAGTTCTCTGTGCTAATACCAGCTGATATCTAGGCACATGTCCTGTTTTTTCCCATTATGGATTTCGGATATGCAGTTGTATAAATGCCCTGTTCCCTTTAGTCCTCCTGGTAACATTTGAAGGTAGACTGAGATTCTTTTTT
Organism: Cyanoderma ruficeps; assembly: GCA_008694505.1. Lineage (NCBI taxonomy): Eukaryota > Metazoa > Chordata > Aves > Passeriformes > Timaliidae > Cyanoderma > Cyanoderma ruficeps. The sequence goes on along the minus strand of VZDJ01000015.1, from coordinate 2,573,786 downwards.
CTTGCCTTTTTTCACAGACTCAGAACCGTATGAAGCTGATGGCTGACAACTATGAGGATGACCACCTCAAATCCTCATCCCATTCCAACCAAACCAACCACAAGCCCTCCCCTGACCAGGTAATGTCTCTCTCTTTTTTGTTTTTAAAGTATTTTTTGCTGTGAGGGCTGATGATTTTGTGTCACGAGTAGTTTTCCCTGCCATGCTCGCAGTACCTTGGAACCAAAGCACCATTCCAGAATGCAGTTAGAAAGCAGAACTGGATGTTGCTGCTGTGTGGGCTTTGTGTAAAGCTCCTGAAATGTGAAGGAGTGGTTCCTGGTACCAAGCTGTTGTTAGTGGGTGGAGAGGAGGAGGGACACTGAAAAGGAACAAACACTTTACTCTCCCGAAACGCCAGACTCGAGTCCTGCGTGACACATTCGGATTGGAGTAGCTCAGGTTTGCTGCCGAGTGTGTGAGTGTCCAGGACTGCTCCTTGTGTTCAGTAGCAGGAAATCCTGCTCCAGGATCAGCTTTCTGATCTATGGATTGCATAGGAGCAGTTCCTTCATTTCCCACGAGGACAGCCCGGCCTCGGTGCCAAATGAGCACAGGCTGCTCCCTCCCAAACTCAATGGGCCGTGAACTGAAGGAAAATCAATTTCCCATCTCCAGAGCACTGAGGAGCCTCCTGTGCATCCACAGAGCACAGCCCTGTGCTTCAGGACTATTAGAGAGATTAACCCTCCCTTGGGTAGCACAGAAAATGCCAGCATAATTGCACATCCCATGTTGTAATCTCATCCACTGCAGTTTAATTAAAACATTAGCCGTCGTTAATCACTGCCTCAGTGGAGTGAAGGAATGCTTCTCTTTGCCCTCTGACTCATGTAGAGATTGGTGAAATCTGAAGGGAACCATCTCACTCTAGACCTTTAAGTGCCAGCCAGTGATACACAGAAATAATGAGTCAGGTACAAGAGGAAAATGGCAAAAGCCAATATCTTATTCACCCTGCAAAAACAGATCTTGAAAAATCTCCTTTCATGACTGCATCAAAAAACATGGAGTATATACAAAGAAACTAACAGAAAAATTCTCATTTTCAAGGGAACTTCCCTTTGCATCTAAATTTAATACCTTCCTCCACTGCGTGGTGACTGGCTTGAATTTTCTGCAGTGTTTTTGGAAGGTGTTGGTGTTTCACTCTCCTTTTTCAGGGGAGTGAAATTGTTAATACTGAAAATTAAATGGATTTCCTAATCTTAATGTGGTGCAAATGTTCGAATATCTGAAGTCTGCAGAGAGCTGAAGCCATTTCCAGCATGTAACTGTGGTACATGCTTGCAGATGAGTGCAGCCTGGTATTCACAGATGAAACGAAAAGATAATGTGGAAAAACAAGTAAAATTTAGACACTTTCAGAAATTGTTACACAGACCCCTTAGGAAAGGGCAGTGGGGAAGAGAGGGGGTGGGAGGAGGCTCTGGTTGCACTTCTCTTCTCAAAGGGGCATTTTGGAAGTTGGCAAAGCCTGCAGGGGAGCAAAGCAGGCTGTGCCTCAAGGTAGCCCAGAATACTGTGTAAGGGATTGAAAGGCTTTGTTCTACTGTTTGTACTTCCATGTGTGCTGTAAATACTAACCAGCTCTTTATTTCATTCCCATGCTGCTGGGGCCTTCCCTCCCACTCCACCCGTGCACCTGTAGGATGAGGAGGAGGGTATTTGGGCATAACCAGTCAGATGCTCTTAGCTCAGCCATTTTGTTCAGAACGGTGAGCACCAACCTCTCCTGCCAACAGAGAAGCTCCTGACAGTCACTCCCTCACCTTGCTCTGTGAAACCTTTGTGAAGCCTCTGTGAAACCTGTGCTCCCTCCCCTGGCTCCCGTGGCTCTGCATGAGGGTGTTTTGTGTGTGTTCATGTGCACTTTGTGATTTTCTCCTTCTAATCATCCCATCATCGTTTCACCATCTTGCGGGGAGAACTTCCCAGGGCATGCAATTGAGTTTCTGTGCAAGTACGAGGGAACAGGAAATGTCTCTGCTATCATTTATCATTGACTTCATGGAGGAAATGTTTTCAGTTGGATTCTTTTTCAAAGCAGTTTGTGCTGCAGCCAAACCTATGTGTGCTTTTTCAATTCTGGTTTGTAAAGAATGTGCTCAGAGATAATGTTCCTCCTGAAGGTAATATTCCTCCTGAAGGTAATATTCCTCCTGAAGATAATGTTCCTCCTGAAGGTTTTAAGCATGCTGAGATCTGCTGCCCAGATTGCTGCCATGCACACTGACCCACCTCATCACAGATATTTATCAACTCACAATACAGGATTCTCCAGATGGACCAGGAGTGTGAATTGTCTCTAAACGTGAAGGCAAAGAGGAATATCCCCTTGTCCTTCCTCTCTCCCTTCCATCTCCCTCATTCTTTCAAAACAATGGGGGGGAAATTAGAAGCTGTTTTTCATTTAAAGTACATTTTGTTTCTCTCTGTCCGTGTCCACAGTTTTTTCTTCTCTGCTGTCAAATTGTCCCCACAACAAGTCCCATTTCCAAAAGGGGGGACAGTGCAGAGGACAGAGCCTTTCTCCTCACGCCTGTTCTTACAAAAACACCTCTTACTGGCCAGGAGTTAAATATTGACTATTGCACTGCAGTACACAGGATTCATTTGTGCCTTGGAGTATCAGTTTGAAAGCAGAATACATTTCTCTGAAGTACTTGAAGTATTTTAAAGAACTGACGACAATATTTTAAAAATCTATATGAAACTTTTTCCTTGTTCACTTATCCTTTTGAGAAAAAAATATTTCACGTGAGTTTCTGTGCACTTTAGTCTAAGAATTTCATATTTTCATATCAGTTATTTGAAAGAAAACTGAAAATTTCTGTGGAAATCTTGGACCCTTGCATTTCTGAAAATTATTGCTTTGTGTTAGATTTGTAAAACATTCATGAGAGAATAAGGCACTCTCACCTCTTCCACTTGCTCGATTAACTACAGACTCACAGTCTGACTGTATAGATCAAATCCCTCTCTTCAAGCCAACCATCTGAAAAATTTAATCCAACTGTGGCAGTGTCAAACTTGAATTTCATGCCTTGGGGTTTGAACTGAGAGAATCTCCTCAGTGCAGGAATTGATAAAGTGCTTCATTAATTCCCACTGGCTGTTGATTTCACATTCTCTCTGAATCACGCTCTTGCAATGGTTGTGTGCTGGTGAGAGTTGTGAAGAGCTGTAGGGATAATGCTCCTAGAGATCAGCTGAAGCACAGAAACTAAACAGGGGAAAGCAGGTAAGTAAATGAGCAAAAGGAAGAGGACACTCACTCTGAAGGTAGGAATAATTGTGATTTTCCTTCTGGAGCAAACGTGGAGTTTGTGTAGAAAACACTGAGAGGAAGATCTCTCTCTTTCCCATGTGCTTTTAAGAATGCAACTAAGGGTATGGTTTTTCACAATTTTCTGAATTAATGGGTGGTTGACATTAAATACAGCTTATCTCTCCAGTTTGAGGCACTTTCCTCAGGAAAGCTCTTACTGAGTATCCCAGTCAAAATAATGAGTCAGTCAGCAGCCTTGCCTTGCACACATCTCATCTGAGAAACTTGTCAGCCTCAGGATTGTCGTGCATACATCAGCAGGGAAAGTATAGAGGTGATGGATGCTCCCCAAGCCAGTTATTCCCAACAGAGTACATATTTTTACTGTGATATTCCATGTTCATTAAAAGAACGAGTCCTTATTCTCTTTGTAAAAGCTGAGATGATGTAAGTTACAGAGCCCCTAACCTCCATGTGTTAAATTAAATTTATGTGTTCCAGTGATAAAATGTAATTAATAGCACAGGACTTGGCAATGAGTTTGTTTTTCAAAGTTCTTCAGGTCTGTGGATGCAATCACCTCCAGTCAACACTGAAGGATAAATGGTGACCAAAAAACTTTGTACAATAGTTAGCTACATTATTTTATTTTTATGGTTTAGGTCTTAAGGCTTTCCCCCTCCAGCACTCTGGAATTGACTGGATTTAATATTTAATTATGCCAAGTCTGTTCATGACAGCATTATCAGATGGAGCTTCCCTGAAATGGAGCACATAAACATATGCACCCTCCCTGTCATTTCTGAGGCTGGTAGTTTACATTTCAGTTTATAGTTCAATGTAAACATCATCTTTCATCCTGAAATAGTCTTTCCTAGAATTCACTAGGCTCATTCCCTTGCTGTGTGAATTTCTTGTGACTCCTTTTATTCCCCAGATGGAGCTCTATCCTCCTCCACACCCAAGTCAACTCCAGTCTGATTTCACATGAGGATGCCCTTTGGTCTTTCTCAAATGCTGAAGTGCTCTGGCCATTGGCTTAGTCAGTTATTACTCACTTTTATCAAGAACAAGATGGATTTACACCTTAAGAGATCTAAAAGATGCAAAAGGATAGGGGTGTGTGTGTGTGGTGTATCTTCTGTGAATCTGTGTCCACGTGGGGGAAGGAGAAGCAAAACTTCCTTACAGAAATTCCCCAAGCTGCTCAGTTCATCCAGTTGTCTTGTGAAGTACAGCTGTGCTCCCTAAAATGGGGGAAAGTGTGGGTGTGGTTCAGAAGTCTGCTTCATCCACTCATCCATCCATTAATTGAAAATTATTATTATTAGTAGTATTATTATGCTGATTAGAGCAACAGTGGAATGGTGAAAGAGCTAGAGTGGAACTGGACTGCATAGAAGTGGGGACATTTCAAGATGATGAAAATCTTGGCAATTCCTGTTACTATAAAATATTTTAAGACAAGAAGGCTCTTCTTTGGGGCATTTTTCTTTAATACTCGAGTTTGACAGATTTTAACTCAGAAGCAGTTTTAAGCATTGTGAGTTGAGTACTGAAGACACTCAAATTGAACACTTCAGATTTCAGAGGTGATGTCTGTGGTGGAAAGAGGGGATAAGTCATTGCAGGAAAATATTTGGCTCATCTCAAGGCTTAATGTAATCTTTATCAGAGCAGTCAAACCACTTGAAGTTTTCCTTGGGATCACTACAACACTAGAAGTGTCAATACTTTGGGACGTTTGAGGAGAACATAGATTTTTTTTTTCCCTACGTTATTTGATGCTGATTTCTTTTAGTGAAGTAATTAGTTTCTCAGGGTGATTTCCATGTTTAAATTACACAGGCATTCATTCACTACATAAATGTGATCTTCTCTCCACAAAACACATTTTGTACAGAACTGCTTGTCCTGCTGTCACACTTTAGAGCTTCTCAGTATTGTCACTCACTACACTGTGACCTCATAAGCCTTTTGACTAGATTTATTTTCAATATGGTCTTTTTAATTGTTAGATCATGCAAAATGGTCAGAACCAGCAGGCCTTCATGCCTGACTCACATTACATTGTAATTTACTGGACACAGTGCTAGACCACGATTCAGAAGATAAATTCTTTCCTGGCATTGTCTCCAACCACTTGTTCTCTTTCTCCCTGTCTCAAATTCTCTAATTGTAAAATGAGCTGAAGTTTTTGTAAAAGTGCAAGTTCTTCTTGGGAAAAGTGCTGTATAAGTGCCAGGTATTATTGCTGGGCAATATTTGGAAATTGTCTTGTTAAAGTGATATGGTGGTGATTCTGATAGCTCATTTTGAAATTGTTCTTGAAATTGTGTTAGATTTGTATTTGACTCTATTACTGCTACTTTTTTTTCCCCTAAGCTCCTATTCCTTCCCAAGAGAAGGGAAAATAACCCATATTTTGGAGGAGCTGCCATTCCAGCATGCTGGACAAAGCTCTTTAGACCACTGTCTCCTGTTCTCCACTATCATCTCTTGTCTTCTGAAGAGTCTACAACCTAATTTTGTAGTATAATAATGATATTGTTACAATTCTTCATCCCGGTCTGTAAAAGCATTGTGGAAGTGTCTTGTGCTTGCCTCGGAGACATGCCCTGTGCAAAATTTGAAGGCAGCTACATGAGATAATCTTACATTGCTTAAACTTGTCCTGACAGAGAGAGAGAGGCCAGATTTGTTTTGTCATGTTGGTGACAATCAGGGTTCCTCACTCCTCCTTTTCAGATGGGTTTTTACCTTTTAGTAAGAGCCCCAATGTGATGCACTCAAATAAGATGATGTAACTGATTTATCCTTAGGAGGGTTAGAGAAGAATGCTTTCCTTGAGACAAAGTCAGCTTCCACTCCTGGTCCTTTCCTTCTTTTGGAGAAAAATTCTTCTGCTACTTTGTTGTTTGGGTTCTTTTTAACTATTATTTTGCTGTCTAATAACTAATTTCTGTCAGAAGAATGTATTCTCTGTCCAAGAGTGCTATATCTGTGAGCACAAAGGAACTGATCTTGAGACAGTGTTCATATTCTTTCTGATCTCAGAATGATAAAACTGAGATTTCCAGATGGAATTTTGTAATCTGCAGCTCTGGGATGAATTAAACACTCACAACAGAGGTGTAACTGGACTGTATCACTGTCTTCCTATTATTCTTACAGATCAAAGAAGAACACAAGTAGATACTTAGAGTCTAAAACATTCAAAACAGATGGCTGCTTTCTTTTTGTGGAGATTTGTGCTTTTCAGCAAAACAATTGCAAAAAGGCCATCATTCATTTCTGCCAGATGAGATTATGCCAGGTCTGTGTCTTATTTTCTCTTTTGATTTGCAGCTGAACATAATCTTCTACTGGTTGGTCTTTGTAGCAAGTAGGAATTCTGCACTCAAACATTTTTGTTTCTGGCCACTTCCCGGAGAGTTGTTGTTGCAGCTTGTGTGATAGTGTGTACTGTCTATTGCAGTATCTGCTATATTATTGGTGTGTTATAGTATCTACTGTACTGTTCTGCAATCTCCCAGCTATTCTGGCTCTCCTAGTCAGGACACTGAGAGGCAGAGGATGAGCAGCTGCAGCCAAGCCCTTTTAGGAGGAAAGAAACTGAGGGAGAGGGGGCATGAACAATGTTAGAAAAAGAATCAAGCCCAAACCTGCTTTCCAGTATATGAACTATGAAAATAAGCTCTAGAGAATGGGAACTAAAATCAAAACTGTGAGGGCATGTGGCCAATCTAGACACTGCATTTTCCTGGCTGGTGAAGTTCACAGTGACTGATGGGCATGTCAGGATTTGCAGCACTGTCTCACAGTGGGCTCACTACAGGCTCTCCAACTACATCTGATTGTTAAAGTAACTTCTAGGTAAGAACTACTACATATTTGTATAATTGAGTGTATTTATTCATGGGATTTTGCATTTGAATGTAGAGCAAGCGACAGCAAGCAAGTCCAAAAAGACTCCCTGAAGACAGGTAAACCTTCACAAGTCTTTGCCTTGCAAGTGTCTTTCAGCAGGTAGAGAGCTGCTACAGCAGAATGAAGACCCAGAGTTGGGGAAGGGCAAGGTTCCCATCCCCTGCAGCCAGGGAGGTTACAGTTCATCTGAACAGGAAAAGCACTGGTTGTGTTTTCTGGGAGACTGCTCAGGGCATCCCTTCTGGTTTGCATGAGCAGTGGAACACAGAGCACTGCCCTGATACATCAGCACTGCCATGGACACTCTCCCAGTGCCTTTTGGCAATGTTCTGCTCTCAGAACACGTGTGAGACAGTTTCCTTTTATCCCTTGGTATAGGAAGAAGCAACAGACAAAATACAGCACAGCAAGAAATGTGTGTGTTTTCTTCTTGTTCACTCCTGTGTAGACAGCCAGTGCTAGAAAACTTGAATGCATTAAAAATATAAGTAGGTTCTTATTCTCAAGCTGCTGTGTTTTTGTAGAGAAGAAATCAGCATAACATCTGATTGATTCTGTGAAATCAAAACTTGCCCAGTTACACCTACGAAAGCTTGATCAGGAAAATGCTGTTCAAATCCACAGTGTCATGTACAAGCTGCAAACAGTTGTTAAACTATTTTTGCTTACTTTTTTTTTCCTTGATGATAGTTGGCAGCATCGTCAGTCTGACTACCCAGTTTCACGGCTTTCTATAATTCAATGTATTATTCGAAAATTTAACCTGGCAACTAACACAATTTACAGGGGCTAAATGGTCAAATGGAGGAGATTTTAATAATAAAGAGGTGTGAGGTGTGCACAGTGCAGAGTTTATCTATGGGGAAGAGATTGAGTGAATGCCCTTGCTTTTGAAAGGAAGGGGTTGAGGAAACAGGCAAAATTCAAGCTGTGTGCAAACACCCCATCAGCTCTGCTGAGCTATCTCATTCCTGAGAGTTCATTTTCCCCTCACATCAGAATTTCAGTTCTGATCTCCAGCAGTCCCTGCTGTTCCTCACCTGCTCCCCTGCCAGCTTTGCTCCACGGCCCACATCAGTGAAAGTTGCCAGTGTCATGGAAAGCACTTCTGCATTTGTTATGTATAAAAATATCTCAGAACTGCTTTTTGAGTGCTTTAGGAACCCTACCAACCCACTGCAATTCTCTGCCTCACCTACAGGATGGGGAAAGGATTTTATTTAAACAGAGGGAGCTAATGACAAAACTCCTTCCTCTGGTTTGTTTTTTCTGTTATTTTTTTCTGGTCTGGAGTTTTCCCAAGGTGAAGAGGGTGAACTCTGGAAATCATTAATCCATGGGATTTGTTCATGGTGTATAAAAATTTCAAAAATAATTGGCTATATAAAAATGATTTCCTAATTGATTCTGTCAGAAAGGAACTGAGTAAGACAGCTCTGTCAAAATAGCCAGAATCTCTTCTAGCTCCTCACGTATATTGTTCTGGTCTATGAGGAGAACATTATGAAGGTTAGAGTTAAATCCTTTTTTTTTTCTTTTTGTCCTTAAATCTAAAGAATACTGAGCCTGTCCTTGAGTTTTTTGTGTGGGGGTCTTCTGAAGAAACCAAGTATCTCTGTGTATCAGTGAACTGAGCTGAACTGAACCGAGGTCAAGATCTGTCTTTTTGAGAACTTTCTTCTGTTTCCATTTAAAATAATGAAGGGAAGACATCAGTGATAAATTGCTCTGAATTTGGGAAAGCTTTGCACATTCTGAGCCAATTTCATGCCTCATAAAACTCCACTGCATTCAGTGGTTACAATATTATTGTTGAACCCTTGTGTTTGTTGCCAAACAAACACAAATGGTCTGAGCAAGAAGGCATAATTCAATTTGCCATGCAAATACTTCCAGCCTGTGTCACTCACTATCTCAGTTTCTTTTCATATCTCCCAATAAAAGACATTTAGCTGCGGAGGCAAAATGTCCTTGCCTGGCAATATCTATAATAAAACCCAGATACGGGGAGGTATACAGGGATTTGTCAGGTCCTTTTGGAATAATTTCTTTTTAACAAACATATGTGCTTACACAATCTTTGGCCCCATCTTCTCCTGTGCAGTGGTAGTTTAGGAAGTAGGTTTTGTTGGGGAGCATAGTTGCAACTGTACGTAACAAAGTTGGAAAATAATTTTCCACCCTGATGTGGATGACGGATGTGGTTGGTAGGAGATAAAGGACTACCTGCACTGTGTTTCCAAACAGATTTGTCATGTCCAGTCTGAAGTTTTGAGATGTTTGGTGGTGCTTTGGGTTTCTGCTTGGATTTTTTCAGAATTCTTTCTTTTTTTGTGCTGTGCAGGATTTCCAGTGAACACTCCCAGTGTGTGAACCAGGCTGGCAAGCTGGACCATTTCTCAAATTACTTAATTCCTTGGAAACTTTTCAGATTTATTCCACCTACACATCTTTGTAGCACTTTTAATGCAAAGCCACTGTATTTTTTACACTGTACAAAGCGTGCAAAAACACTTCATAGCACTTTTAATACAAAAACATTTTTACCTCACATTGTTTACTTTGACACCTGAGATTACTTGTCAGTTCTAGTTTATTTTCTTCTTGATGTAGCTGTACTTCCAGGGAGTTGTTTTTTTTTTTTTTCTCTCTCTCAGATATTTGGAGTTAAGCAAAACTGCTGAATTATTTGATTGCAAAATGAAGAGCACTTAGCAGCATCACTGTGCCCTTGAGGGGCTCAGTAGTGGGTGTGTACACACAGAGTATGTGCTGGCAAGGCAGGCAGGCTGATGGGGGTGTGACAGCACTCCTGCCATGCCAGATGTACATATGGCACTTCAGATTGCCCTCGCTGTGGCAAAAAGAATGTTATTTTCTCCTTTTCTTTTAAAGATAACTGCTGTTGGTCCATGATCAGCCTCCACGTTGATGCCTTGTTCTGCCGAGTAAGGCAGGTGGTGTGAGGAGAGAGCTTTGACAAGGTCGACTGATGCAGTAGTAAAAGCAGGTTTTTAGGGGTGTCTGTAAGAGTTTATTTCAAAAGGGCAGCTGCAGGGTTTTTCAGTAGAAATTTAGAAGGTATTCGCTGAAATTGGTGAAGTTAACTCCTTGGTTCTGAGAAAGAAAAGTGGTTGCTTCCTTCAGAGCAAAAGGGATTGTTAGCAGGGAGAAATGACCAGGTCATTAACCCTTCTGCCTGGAGAAGGCAAAATTTAAAGCTGGTGGTTGCGGTGAGTTGCACATTGATTAAAGTCCCTCTTTACTCTGCAGATGTCTATGGACATTTGCTGGTTTTCTTTTCCAAATAACCACCTGTGTAATTTTTGCATATTTCCAGTAGACACTGCTGTGTATGTGTAGGTATTTAAATGCAGAGACTTAGCATGTAAAACTTGAAATTATTACCCATATTTCAGTTGACCATTTTCCAGCAGCAGTAGGACTACCACTGAAGAATCTGTATCATTTCGTTCTAAAACGTTTTTGCCCCAGTGACTTAAAAAACTTCAGTTAGATTCACATTTGTCATACTCAAAGAATTTAAAAAAATGTGTGAAATCTCAAAAGACCTGAACATGTTGTTTTCAAGTTGAATTGGGAGTATGTTCACAAGTATCTTTATTAGTTGGTTGAGTTGGTTGGGGTTTGCACGAGAGATTTGTCAGGCGTTTCACGTTTCTGCCTCAAGAGTTGTAGTGATTGCCTTTTTTAGTGAAATGTTGTCAAGCTTAGCGGGCCATCAGCAATATTCCGAAGCCGAGGGTACATTAAGCAGACTTCATTCCATGCATTGATGAGGATGGCCTAAACCTATCAGGGCAATTAATGAATGAGGGCTGCTTTAGAAGATATTCCTGGGGTTGGTGTGTTTACTCACTGTGTTCCTAGAAAGCTCTGAGCTGCTCATGAGAACACGGTGCGGGTTGTGAACCCAGCACTGCCCTCCTTTTCCACTTAGCAAATGCTCTTCCACCCTCTTGAGATAAGGCCGGGCAGCTGTGCTGTGTGGGAAGCATGGTGCCTGCTAAGTGGCCAGTTGGAATTAAATCTGGCAGGAACTCAGATAGGAGGGCACTCCCCATTGACTGGCAGCGTTTAATGGATCCCAAGTGAGGACAGTGATTGCTCTGTGAACAGCTCTGGGAGGGCTGCTGGCTGAGAACTTTCACACGCCTCATTTGGCCTCTCTCCAGCTCGAGGTACAAGGGGGAAGGGTGCAGGAGGAATGTGCTTCAAAAGGGGATTTATCCCCGAGCAGTCAAAGTCAACTGTTGTATGAAAATCTTCCATTCTTACTTGCTAGATAACTCTGCTTTCTCTGCATCGAGGAGGGCTTCTGTTCACAAAGAATAGCCAGGAAGGTTATCCAGACAGATTATCTTCACTGGGATCTGTGCATCTGATGGGTATTAAAGAGACTGTGGTATCTGAAAAGAAAACAAGGCAGCCACTACATGGATTGGACTAGTTATTATCTGTCAAGTTATTAGGCATTGACTATTGCATTTTTATAGAACAGTGCTTTCCTAAGGTGTGACAATCCATCCTTTTACCCTCTGTGGGCAAACCTTCTCAGCAGAGCTGCTTCCCAGCAGGTCAGCCCCAGCCTGGGGTGGTACGTGGGGCTATCCCTCCCCAGGTACAGGACCCTGCAGTCACCTGTGCTGAATCTCAGACACTTCTTCCCTGCCCTTCTCTCCAACTGCCGAGGTCCCTCTGAAGGCCAGCACAGCTCTCTGGGGGATTGGCCACTCCTGCCAGCTTTGTGTCATCAGTGACCTTGCTGAGGAGGCAGCTGCCTCTTCATCCGAGCCATTGGTGAGCAAGTTAAACAGTGCTGTGCCCAGCACTGACCCTTGGAGAGCACCACTAGTGACAGGCCTCCAACTGGACCCAGGGCCACTGATTACAGCCCTCTGGGATCTGCCCCTCAGCCAGTTCTCCATCCACCTCCCTGTCCACTCATCGCACCCTGCCGTAACAGGGCGTTGTTTGTGGATGTGTGTTTCTGTCTGCAGACAGAGGTTGCCCCAAGGCTGTACAGGTTTTTACTGAAGCACCTGAGCTCACTCTCTCCCTTGCAGGTTTCTTGCCTGTCTCCTCTCCCCGTGGCTGTGGCAGCACCCAGATGTGCTGGTGGGGGCTGCTGAGCTGGGCAGGACACAGAGGCTGACATCAGCTGCTCAGCCATGCCTCCCCGACCCTCACACTCCACAGAAACTAATCCGTGTAAAACAGGGTTAGAAACAAAATAAGTGAGCCCTGACAGCCTTATGAAAAGGGGTCAAAGCCCGAGTCTTTGTTGAAAGTAATGCCAGCACCCTGTTCTGTTGACTCAGGGATTATCTCACTCCTTGTTGGTTAGCAGGGTCAGAGGTGTCCCATGGAAAAGATATCCCCAGATATCCCAGCCCAGTAACAAAGAGCAGGTGCAGCCCCTGCCTGGGAACACCAGGAGAAGTTGCCAGGGCTTTGGCAAGGCTTCCCAGCTCTCCCTGCCCGGCACCTCATTTTAGGGAAAGGAGGTCCCTAAGTCCAGTTCTTCCCTAATTTTTCATCAGCTGCAAACCTTAGAGGTTTGCATTACTGCGGGTTTGAATATGTGCCCACAAACATCCAGAACAAATGAAGCAGTATTCTTGTGGGAGGTCACAGCAAAGGATGCCTGGTAGGTATTTATGCACTTGAGCTCTATATTTTTGTAAAAAAAAAAAAAAAAGAGAAATGGTTCTTCAGATACTTTTTATGGGAACTGGATGACTCTAGTTTGGATTGCATTGAGGAACAATGATTAGATTCAGATTGGGTAAAGTATAATGAAATAAAATAGTGCTTTATTAAAGTCCTTCGATTTCAGTTTCTTAGTTTGTTTTATAGAGTCTGACCTGTTTGATGAAAGTCATTGCGTTTTCAAAACTATAGAAGACTATGCCTTAACCACGTAAAACATAGTAAAAAATTGAATTGTAACTTTCAGGTGAAGATATGTGTCTATCCAATTTCTACAGTAGAGATACAATCATCTTAGGATTGTTGTGTTTTAGCATAATTTGATACCATTCTCTTTGGAACTTGTTTATTACATACTTAATTTACAATGAAATGTTTGTTGGCAAAACAAGCTAAAAATCTCTATTGATAATGCCTTTTGGACAGGTTGTGGCCAGAGACCTTTTACCAGAAAAATCGATTTTTTTTTTTTTTTGGAGTAGTCAAACTGAAGTACTGTTAGATAATCAGTAGAGTTAATGCATTCAGTTTAACATTGTTTCATTTTCCACCCGTGTCATCATCATTTCCCAGTGTGGTGGCACAGCTGCCATCAGTGCCCCCTTTCCCCAGTGTCCTCGGTGTCTTTGGGGATGGTTGGTACCTTACGGACCAGGAGGGAAGGAGTGCTCAGGTTTCTCCCGCTGTGAAACTGGACAAGATTGTGCCTTAGAGGCTGATCTTTGCCTTCACCACCCCTTGGGTGTTCTCACGCCTCTGCTCTGCCATTTCAGATAATTCAGCCCCTGTTAGAACTGGACCAGAACCGCAGCAAGTTGAAGTTGTACATCGGCCATCTGACGGCGCTGTGCCACGAGCGCGACCCGCTGATCCTGCGCGGGCTCACCCCGCCCGCCTCCTACCACCTGCAGGAGGACCAGGCAGCCTGGGAGAGGGGGCTGCAGGGCATGACCCACGAGCAGGTGAGCCCGGGGCCTCGGGGGCTGAAACAGGGCCTGGGCGTGCTGCTTTGGGCTTTACTGGGCTGCCGCACCAAAGGGGTGACACCGTGTCGTGAGTGGTGGGAGCAGGTGGCAAAGGTGGACTCTTCAGATGATGAAAGGACTTGAGGATTTTTTTTATCACAGAATCACAGAATGTGTAGGTTGGAAGAGACCTTCAAGATCATTGAGTCCAACCCATCCCTAACACCTCAGCTAGGTCATGGTATCAAGTGCCACATCCAGTTTTCTTTTAAACACATCCAGGGATGGTGACTCCACCACCTCCCTGGGCAGGCCATTCCAGTATTTAATCACTCTTTCAGGGAAAAACTTCTTCCTAATATCCAACCTCTATTTCCCTTGGTCCAGCTTAAGACTGTGTCCTCTCCTACTGTCAGTTGCTGCCCTTATTATTTGGGGACATTGGGTCAGAACTGGCTCAAAGGGACATTTTCCACCACAGGAACAATTTAATGACACAGTTCTGAGCCCTTTAGATTCTTTACTGTCAGTATATTATTTTAGATTAGGTCTTGAGACACCATATCCTCATAAGTACTGCCTTCAGTTCTTCATTACAAATGGACCAAAATTTTAGTACGGTAAGTCAGCCTTATAAAATCTCTTATAAAAGACAATGTCTTTGAAAAAAGCTATTTATTATTTATTATGGAATTTCATCTGCTCTTTTATCTGTACTTGGGGCCATGCATCTCCACACTCATGGGAAATCAAACTGCAGGACACCACTTCTGGCATGTTTTAACTGTTAACAAACTTCAGCTGCCCTCTGTAATTCAATGTAGTCATCAAGATCCTAAATATTACTTTAATTATATAAACCATTTCTATTTTAATTGACACATTTTTATGAGTCTCTCTATATAAATGAATGCAGTGTCTTTACCTGCTGTTACAGAATATTCTGCCAGTAATTTCTACTGTTTACCCACCTTACCTGTATACCTGAATCAAGACTGGACTCAGTGTGCTGGATGTGATACACCCATGCTTATATACACACACAGAGAGTGACTTCAGGAACACAACTGTATATTTTCAGGAGTTTTGGAATACAGAAATGAAAGGCTTTAATAAGAGTTTGTCAGATGAAGTCTCCACAAGAGGCTGTCAGTCAAGTTATAAATCATCTACTGAAATAATCTTCTTTTCTCCCAGCTCTGGTAATGTCTTGCCTTCCTTAATTCCTTCATTGACAGGTTATTTTTTTTGTTTCTGGACTATAAATCACTATTCCCTACAACCTTTTTTCTAATTCGTTCCTTTTTCTCTTTTCAACTTTTTTTACTTCACTATTCTAGTCCTATATTACTGAATGCCTTCTTTTTTTCCAAACTAAACTACTACAAGGAACTTATACTAGCTTTGTCTTTTTAACCCTGACTTTGGATTATAATGCCAAGTCTTCCACTATTCACTTTCATATGTTTTATACCAAACTCTACCCAGTGTGCACACAAGTGTAAGGTCTAGACAGTTAAAAGGGGATTTGTGGCTCAGTGAACATCTCTTGAGCCCATCTTGAACGCTTCAGCTCTGGTTTTCTTCCTTGGTGATTTTAAAACTAATTTCCTTGAACTTTCAACTCAAGACTGAATTTTGATTCAAAAAATGGAGTGAGCAGCCAAATTGCAGGAAACCAACAGAAGCATGTCTGGAAATTCAGAAGGAGCAGAGCTCTGGAGATAAATGTGCCTGTAACAGAGATGGTACAAGGCAGTCAGGCTCTCTTCCTGTACCTGTCTTCAGACATTTACTGATTCAGCATGTGCAAATTTGGATATCACTGAAATGAATTGCCTCAGTAATAATAGCTGTGGTCTTCATATATAGTTGGGATCTGTGGGGACAAGGTGGTTTTTGCTATTTGATCAAGGGATGGGGGTAAAGAAAATAGGAAAGGCTTTCTTGGTCAGGTTTTTCTGAATAGTAAGCCCAAAATAATATTTCCCATTAAAACTTATATGTATGGGTTACACAGTAAAGAAAGCATTGTGAGGAATTGTGAGAAAAGGGAATTACCTAAGTTGTTCTGGAAAGAAAAAAGAATTCTTTCTCTATCCTCTCACATTATTGTCTTAATTCTGCACTGCTGTCACCACAGTTGTTTAAAGTTACTTCTCCAGTCACAATTCCCAAGCATAAATAATGTCAGCTAAAATAAAATGTAGCTGTCTCTTGTGCTTTCCCATACTCACTTAGATGGTATTTAAGAAGCTTCAGTTGCAAAACACAAACCAATGATGTATTTCAATTTGCAAAGCAGACTGTTCATTTAAGCCGTGGGCTTTTCTGTTTGTAGCTGCAGAGTTCCCTTTGTGCTTTAAGTATTCCCATGGGGGGTGGGAATCAGTTCTCCAGATTTGCAGAAGCCCATCACAGAACACCCATTTTGCATCTTTGGAATTTTAATGAGTTTTGTAAATTACTTCAAATCCAGTGCGTTAAATTCACTCCTGTCCCTTCTAATATGATCTTCTGTAGATAATGCTTCACAAGCCTCAGTGGGAAAAAATTAATCCTCTTGAACGTTAAGAAGTGCTAACATGATTAGGGAGGATCCATTTTAACAACACCAATAATATTTAAGCATGATGCCAACGTATCCACTTCTCACCAATGAGATTACCTAGTTTGGTCTGGTTTGTTTTGGGTTTTTTTTATAAATAGTTAAGAATTCGTTTTCGTACTGCTGCTTTTGGAGCTGTTATTTCCCACTGCAGCAGTTGTCATTGACACAGGTTGGTTTGCTGTGTTTCATCATAGCCAATATACTTGGTAGGTCTTTCACACCTGCTGGGGAGGCTCAGGTACAAACAGCAGGAGTTTCCTGTGACTTTTTTTGGTAGATAAAACTGGTATATGAAGTGGATTTCACCTTTTCACTCTTCCAGTCCATCCACGGTAACCCACAGACACTGATATACAAATAGTTGTTGGAAAAGTAGCTGCCAGCATCAGCACCATGGATCTCAGGGGAATTTATTGCCACGTAAATGATTTTGTAGTCTCAAAGTCTGACTGATAATTGGTGCCTCTTATCCATAATAGTGTCCTGACACCACCATTGAGTTCAGTGATAGTCCTTAGTGACTTCAGCTGATTACAGAATATGCAGAGTTGGAAAGGACCCACAGAGATCATCGAGTCCAACTCTTATCCCTGCACAAGACATTCCCAAGAATATCACAGCAGGTGCCTGAGAGCATTATCCAAGCACTTCTTGAACTCTGTCAGGCCTGGGGCTGTGACCACATCCCTGGGGAAGATTGATTGTAATCAAGCTGTGGGGCCAAGACACTGTGTCATTCCTTGTTGGCATTTTATCAGAGGCATTTTGTAAGGCTGACTTATCGTACTAAGATTTTGGTCCATTTGTAATGAAGAACTGAAGGCAGTACTTATGAGGATATGGTGTCTCAAAGCCTAATCTAAAATCATACACTAGACAGCTGTGGATGGTAAAGAATCTAAAGTGCTCAGAACTGTGTCATTAAATTGTTCCTGTGGTGGAAAATGTCCCTTTGAGCCAGTTCTGACCCAATGTCCCCAAATAAGCTACCCAGGACTGTTTCTGGAACTGCCATCCTTCAACCAGCCCATGTCCTATTTGACTTTTATTAAACAACTGAAGTTACCAGAAGGAAAGAGGAATGTTCCAAGTCTGGACACTAAGAAATGAAAATTCCATTCGTTCATTAGAAATAATTGCATTATCCTAGCAATTTCTATTAAATACCATATTTTCTTTCCCTTTGTCCTAGAGGTATCATTATGTTAATATCCTTGAGCTCTGTAGAATGATTGCTGTGTTTCACATTTCAGAGAGTTGACTGTAAGTGTGGGATTTTAGTCCTCTCTGAAAGGAAATGGCACTAAGAATATAATTATATGGTCCACACTTCGATTTATAGTTTGGGTTTTGTTTTGCTCTTATCTGTACAAAAGAAAAAAATGGAGTAGAAACTGGAATTTGCTGAAAATCCTCACTTGAGTGTGTCAGAGGCGGTGCACTGCTCTGGGCTGAGAGGCAGCAGTGTGAGAAAGTGAAAAGAGCCAAGGGAACAGAGCAACCAGGGATGAGAAATAGGTGATGCCTTGGGAAGGCTGAGCTGGAACAGAGACTGGACAGAGCCAGAGAATAAAGTAGGGACTTATTGAAAGGCCTTGAGGGTCCACCTTGGGCAGGACAAGAGCCAACGTGGACCCAAAAACAGTCATAAAATGGACAAACGGTCACGAGGTCTCCCAATTTTTAAAGGTTTTGGTCCATTTGCATCTTGGGGTTGAATTGTCCAATTCCAGCTGCAGGCTGTGAGGTCCCATCCTGCTTGTTCCTCCCTCCAGCCCACCCTTGTTTGTGCTTTTGGGGCTGAAAGTTGTCCTTGGTGTGCAGCAGGAAAAGGATTTGTTTTGTGTCCCTGCTGTGTGCAGAGCTGAGTGACACTGACTGTGAGCTCAGAGCTGCACCCCTGGGCAGCACAGAACATGAAATACAGGAAAGATCAAACTTAAGGCATCAGTGGCAGCAGTGTTAGATTTGTTAATAGCTTAAGGTCTATCAGCAGTGTTTCTTAGCATCTCAAATCCAGCTGTAAATGTGCAGAATCTCGTATTACAGAGAATTTCTTATTTTCAATAGGTCCTGCAGTGATACTTGGAAAATATATCTCTTCCAACAGAAGATCTATACAATTAAAACAATTTTGTTAACCCTAGGAGTAGGAGGCATTTTCCCCCCTGGCTCCCTGCCATCAGAGGCTCTTTGCAGCCATGTCCAGCCTGTCCCTGCCTCCTCAGGCTGCTGGGAGCCAGTCCCTGCTGGCCCCCGAGCCCCGGGTTGTTCCCTGCACTCTCAGCCTCCCCCTCCTTCCCCAGAGGTGTTCCTGGCAGCACCTGCCCTGTCACCTGGGCATCAGCAGCCCTCTTGGAGACCTGGGCAGGGCCATTTCCATCAGAGGCCGTGGGAGCTGGTGTCCCCCCACTCCCAAGGGTGGATCCTGTGGCTGCTCTGCTGTGAGTGACGGAGAGGGGCACTTGTGGAAAACCCTCACGGTCATCAAAGAGCCGTCCTTGTGCAAGAGGCTTGTCTCCCCTCTCCCTGTGCACCAGCTTCAGCCAAGGCACAGGCCAGCACACACCTTCTAGGGATTCCTGCTTACTAATTCTCTCCCAAGAAATCAGGAATGCCTTTTGTGCTCAGCTGCCCGAAGCAGAGGAAGGAGAGGGGTGATAATGTCACTTCACTGCAGCAGTCACAACCTGCTGTGTCAGCTGAACGGCTATGGCTTGGTTCCAAGGAGCACCATTTACCCTGCGCTTCATTCACATCTCAGTCTCCACAGAGCAAGGGGAAGCTCTTTGTGCAAAAGGACACCAAACCTCATACCTGTGGCTGTCAAATTTCATTTTTAAACTGCGCGTTTGATTGCTAAATTCTGAAAATATTCAACACGTATTTTGATTTGTTATACAAACAATATTGCAAGTGGGATAAACTTCGCTCTGAATTACAAACAGGCATTTTATAAACATCCTGTGTACTTTGTTCAGACCCTGCTTGTGTTCTTCTGTGTCATCTGTGAGGAATTATTCAACTTACTTAGTTTCTGTAAAGAAATTACTCTGCTGTGATTTGCATTTAGTCATTCTAAATTACTCTGTTACTTCAGAGTTTACCCTTGTCTTCCTTCTCTGACTGCTCTTCTATTAGCTTGTTATCTTCCCCCACTTGATTTATGTCATTTATTTTTAATTTGTAATCTTATGGGAACGCATAATGTATTTTAAAGTTAAACAGTCCACTTCTGGTCTCTGTTAGAAATTAGAAGGAATAATTGCCACAATTTATATCCTTCTGCATGTGCAAATCTACTTCCTGAGTTTGGTTGAGAAAGCAGTGGATATGGGAACTCTCTAAAATAGTTCCATTTTAAAGCATTTTAAACTTTTAGATTTAATGGTTTGGGTGAGGATGAGAACAGTGTCATAGTTCTTAAATGCTGGTTAAAATCACAGACATTATCTGTCAGTTAGCCACATCCATAATGCCATAACATCGTTCATTTTATTTGTCCATGAAATTGCTAATATTAATTAAAATTAATTAAAATATTCTCAAGCAGGAACATTAACGATTTCTAATGTGAAATGAGGTGTAAAGGGAAAACCACTGATTTCAGGGCATCCCCAAGAGTGTGTGTGTGTGGTGTGTCAGAAAGCGAGAGGGCTCTCCCTTGTCCCCACCAGCAGAAGGTACAACCCCGAGCTGTCCCTTGTTTTCCAAGGGCAGCTCACCTCTGCTCACATTCTGCTCTGAGCAGCAAGTTCTGATGCTGAGCTGTGGATTCTGCTTGGCTTTATATCTCTTTTCAAGATAGGAGTAGTTAATGTTACTGATGGATAGTTGAAAGAGCTAACGTAAACCCCAAATTTCCAGATAGGGCAGAAATATTAAAGGGTTACATAAAAAATTTTTATTTTTTTGTTTTTGAAATTTGTCAGACTGGATTTCCATACTCGTACCCCTTTCTTTTGGCTCTTTTATAAGTATATAGTTGAGAAATAAAGGTTTATATGTAATTAGCTCTCACTGCATCAAACACACATATTTATACTAGTTTGTCTGGGTAGATGCAAAAGCTCTTGACCATTTGCCTGAGCTACAGTGAAGTTTAACTGGAGACAAAACAAAGGTTTAGATGAAATCAGGGTAATTTCTTAGTGATGCTTACTTGTGTTACTTTAAGCTCTAAATGTATTTTTCAGACTAACCATAACCTGATCCAGGAACACTTGAACTTTGGAGAAATATAATTCTG
Organism: Cyanoderma ruficeps; assembly: GCA_008694505.1. NCBI lineage: Eukaryota > Metazoa > Chordata > Aves > Passeriformes > Timaliidae > Cyanoderma > Cyanoderma ruficeps. The sequence continues at coordinate 2,552,988 of VZDJ01000015.1, read as the reverse complement.
TATCCTGATATTTTATCCTTATAGAAGTTCTCCACTAACTTTCTTTTTGTGCTGCTCCACAAGCTCTTCATACTCTGTATTCAGGTTTCTGTCCATAGCCCAAGGTGAGATGCCAGTTTATCTGAGTTTGCCTTTTTTCATCAGTGTTTCTGTGGAATCCTTAATGAGGCAAAATCACACTGGGGAGTAGAAGTAAGTTTTAAAGAATCTTAGCTTCATTTTGTCTTGTTTGCACTATGGGAAAAGCAGAGGCCACCGAGGCTCTGCAGAGCAGCAGCACAATTCACCCAGCGTGCATGGAAACCCATAGCATCCTGTTTATTAACCATGGAGTTAGCTTCATGTGTATCATTCACGTGACTCTGAATGTCACCTAATCTTTAAATGAGTTCTGAAATATCTTGGAACAGAGAAGCTGAATTCATGGTGAATTGTTAGGGATTTTTTTCTTTGAATTCATGGTGAATTGTTAGGGATTTTTTTTCCGTGATGGAGTTCAACTATAAATGGAAATTTTTTCCTGCCATGACTTGCTCTAAACCCAGGAAGGAAGGAAGGCAGCAGTGCTGAGGAGTGTCTGACTCTATTGCAGATTATCTGCAAGCTTTCTTTCCCCTGAGATGCTGAAGGCCATTTCTGTTCTTCTGCCCAAAGATAAATACTATGAACCACTTCTGGGGTCCTTGCTGTCCTTTTCTTTCTGAGCTGTCTAATCTTACTTGTCATCCACTAGACAAAAAACATACCTGGCTTTGCCTCCTCATTTTTGGTCATTTCAGTGAGGCAAGTATGTGAATCCCCTCATATCCTCAACTGGAAATGCCAGCAGAAAAAGGACTGTTCATATTTCTTTATTTTCATCGAAAATTTACATAGGGAAGATAACACCAGGTCAGCTTGCATTCACGAGAAAAAAAATCTGGGAAACCAGGAGCAGGACTGGTATTAATCCTTCTAGGGAGACCTCCCTGAGATCTGGACTTGCAGACCTCCAGGTGAATCCAGTTATGCCACTGAGAACTGGATGTTCCCGTCCTGAAGGAGGAGTGACGTCAATGGAGACGAGATCCCTGGGCTGGAAGTGCTGCCACCAGCCATAGAGTCAATTAAGATGTCTTTGCTGAAGCAGGAATCACATTATTAAATCTAGCTGTTCTGAAGCTAGCAAGCCCAACTCGAGGCTATCATTGCTATTTTTCCAAAGACGTTTCACCACAGACATCTGCCAGCCAGCTGTGTAGACTTTCTGTCTGTGCTAATTTGTAAAGTATTGTTGCTGGCCTTCAGCATTCAGAGCCATCTCCTTTTGGGCTCTTGCTGGTCAAAAACTCTCTTCTTGGAAATACTTTCTTCCTCTGGTTAAGTTGGTTGCTTTTGTTTGGTTGCATATGATTTATGAGCTTTGGCATGAGCTTATTTTGTTGGGCTTATCTTGATTTTTTAAGGCATCTTATAAATTCATAAATGCTGACTGTTAGACCAACAAACTGAGACTTCACTGATGCTGCAGTATTGCCCCACTGAAGACAACATCCTGCAGGATTCTCCCTTGCCCACCAACCCTCTGAAGTTCAGTCTCTTGCAGGTGCTTTTGTATTTCATTCCTTTAATTGCTTTGTCCTTTCCTGGAGCTTCACCTGGAGGATTTGGCTGGCAGGCCAGGAGGAGGGATGCTGGCTGGGCAGGTGGTGGTGGTGCAGGACCTCTGCTTTCTCTGCTGACACTGCCCTCTCCTGGTTCTCCTCCTGTGCACCCGGAGCCCGGGACCCCTGCAGGTGCCAGGTCAGAAAAGGACAGTGAGAGTGTTGGCTGTTTCTCCTGTTGATTGCTCTCCCCCAACTCCGTGGCCTCCCATGCTTTGATGGATGGCCCCGTGCAATCTTTGTGCCGGCCCAGGGAGGCAAAGGCAGCCCTGTCTGGGTTCAGGGCTCGGAGCATTCCCAGGAGTGCACCAGGGCTGGGAGGTTTGCAGGGGCTGCCTGATCTCAGCAGGCTCCCAGAGGCACTCCCTGAATCCCAGTCCCCTGGCCTTTAGTGTCCAGCACCACTCCTGCCTGCTGCGTCTGACTCTCTCAATCCTGCTGGACCTTTCCTGGGCTGTACCATCCATTGCAAGTTCCTGACTGACACCTCTGCCAGGCTGCTGGATCAGGTTCATCATCACCCACCATCAGCCTGCCCTTCTTGAGCCATTCTGGGGTACTGCTGAGCCCCCCTTCTCCCCCTGAGCCCCGCCCCAGCCCAGGGTGCTCCCCCCTCTCCTTTCCCCGCTTCCCAGCCCGTGTCACTCCACAGAGCAGGATCGGGTTGCCTTTGCATTGTGATTGTTGGCAGGAGCCCCTCTGGATGGCTGTGGCTGCTCTGTGAGTGCAGCAGCCAGTAGGAACAAGGCACATGAGAACACATTAAACCGACATCCAGCACGCAAAGCCCCAGTAATTTACTATATGCTCCCCTGCCTGGTAAAGGGAACAGTGCAGCACGCTTGCCCTTTTCATTTCCTTTCTCACACTTTTGTCTCCAGAAGCCTGCACCGTAGCTTCCTTAAAAAGCATTTTTATTTATTCCACGGTCGTTCTTATGCTGTTTGTTTTAAAGCAGTGTTTCTCGCAGAAACAATTTGCTGTGCTTTGCTTGATACCATCACTAAACAGAGACATGCTGTTGTATCTGATTAGAATTTTAATTGCAGAAATCTAACCTTTGCCACTGCATTGTGCTCTTAAAGTGGTAAAGTGATCCCTGCTGTGCTGCCGCCTGGTAGTTCTCTCTTTTTAAAACCTGCACTGAGCAGTGTTACAGAAGTGTGAAACACAGATCAAGAAATTTGTATACTGATGAACAGTTACCCCTTCAGGCATGAAAAATGCCAGTTTGACATTCCTTCCATGTCACGTCTTAACATAGTAGAGTTCCAATAAAAATACTAATTGGTTAGCAATAAGAAATGTCAGAAAACTGACAGATATTATTAATTTTTTTTAAAACCACACAAAATTTAAAAGAAAGTTCAAGTAATATAAGATAGTTGGTCACGGCAGCTCAAAGCAACAAAGAACTTTGGCTTCAGAAGCTGGAAATAAGCTTCAGAATCCATCTTAGGTGTATGTACCTGCTACATATGTGCTTGTCGTATATTCATGGGGAATATACTTCATTAGAAGAAAATCCTATCACTAAAAAAAATAAGAGCTTTTTGGTTTATAGTATAGGGCAGGGCTGTCTGCTTGAAAGCTTATCCAGTCCCATCTGTCCATATCTTCTGACCTGGTGAGGGATGTGCTTCTCCTTGTTCTCTGAGGTCCTTAGAGCACTGTGAGTACAGGAATCCCTAAAATGCTTGCACCAGTCACAGCCTTCCTTGGGATTGTGCACAGTTCACAGGCCAGCATGGACTTTATCAATTGCTGGGCAGCTAAACAGGTTACTGAAGGCAGATGTTTCCTGCTCTTTATTAAGACTCTGTGGGCCCCTAAATCTGGCAATGGCATTGGGCTCAAAGCTAAAAGCTGTGTTTGCATATGTTGTGTGACGTGGTTTGGGACACCACTTGTTGGAGAAACTGTTTATAAACTGTAGACAGAGTGAATAATACAAAGTTTGAAATTCTGTGTCCCCTTCTGAGCCAATTATAAGAACGAATGACCCAACAGGAAATGCAAAGTTAGTAAACAAAAACCGTGTATGTTCCACTGCAATTGTGTGTAGTCCTCTTCTGACTGAGTTAGGAAAGAGAGTTTCTGAAAATCAGTAATTCCTCAGGAAAAATAGAATTCCGGTTAACTCTGGGTGTATTGTGTATAATTATGCGACATTCCTATTGATTTCATGTCAGGAATAATTCTCGAGTAATGACCTATGAAACATCCCATTGTTCATGAACAAAAGTCAAACTGTTTCGAGCAATACACTAACAGGCTGCTGTATTGCTCCTGGAATATGGTTGCCTTCAGAAAAACTTTCTACAGAGGAAGTTCTTCTTATCTTTACCATGGGACAACGTATTCAGGAGTAGTTAAGTCATGTGGACACGGTGTTTACTGGGAAGGTGACACACCTGGTCCTGTAGAAGGAAAAAGTGAAATAAAGAGGATGGAGAGCGTTCAGTGGCAGGTGAGGGAGTCACCGAGGGAAGCTGTGGGTGCTGGCTGCGCCCAGCACGTGTCACCTCTGTCAGTCCCCTCCTAGAGCGGGGTGTAGGTGAGCCTGCTGGGCAGGGCCGTCCCCAGCGACACGTCCCCCTGTCACAGCAGGGCTGACACGTCTCTGTGTGTCCCTGCAGCTGCACCAGGAGCTGGAGAAGGGCGAGCGGGAGAGCGCGGAGCTGCAGGAGTTCGCCAACGCCGTCCTGCAGCAGATCGCCGACCACTGCCCCGACATCCTGGAGCAGGTGGTGAACGCCCTGGAGGAGTCCTCCTGACCCCACCACCAGCACCAGCAGCACCAGGGCCAGGCCCAGCCAGTCCACGGAGCCGGGGGAGCGAGAGCAATGGGAAAGACACGACGCGGAGCAGAAACTTCTGGTGCGCCTTGGACAAAGGAAACAAAGGCAAAGGAACCCTTCTGAAAACCACGTGCTCTCTAGGTTCTTCCAGTCTGTGATTTATCAGCCATTTTTGTGTTCACCTTCTCACTGCCTTTCTGCTTTAGAGTCCAGTTCCCCGTTGACTTTGTTGGTGGTGACTTTTGGATACAGCTAAGCAGAGCTCTTCCAAGTCTGCCGAGCAAAGAAGAGGGGATCCACTGAATACGAGCAGCTCTAGTTCTCCATGAGGTTGCAGAAGAGTAGCCCTCGCCTTCCATTCATATATTGCTTTTTCCTTCTTATCTTCTTTCCTTCTTCCTGTTTTTTATTTTCATGAAAGCTAAAAGCCTGAATTTCATAGTGCTAAACCAAACCTGAGTGTGCTCTGATTCTGGTTCATGGCTGGCCAGCATCAGCTAGCTCAGGTCTTGCTGCCTGTCTCAATGCTTCTTATGTTCTTAAATAACAGAGTGAGGACAGGAAAGTTTCCCTACTTGCTCCTGTTAGTCATTTCACCTAGCAGCTGGGGAAAAAGGTAGGCATACTGGTACTTTCTGTTTACTTAACTTGGATCTTTACTGTTCACTGGTCTGATTCTGAAGTGCTAGGTGGGGCATTTTTTGAGGTAACTGTTTTCATCTGTTGATTTTGGGGGAGTTTTAGATGAGGTTTCTCATCATAGGTTGTGTCTCCTAAGTTCTTACTTTAGAGAGAGCTCTGTCCCTTGGAGCAGGTGTGGTCAACAGGTCAGTTCCCAGCTTTAACTTGTATAGTTTGTCCAGTTTTTCAGGCCATAACTTTGTGAACACTAGCTGTCATCAGAATAGGCATTCTGTAAATGAGAAGTTTGCATCTTTTAGCTTAAAAGTATAATTTTAAAGCCGAGTTAGGTAAATCAGTAGCACAGTTGTTATATAATTATAATTTAATTTATTTTGGTTTAGCTTACATTGATGAGGAATGAGTTTGAGTTCAGAGCAATAACCCTTATGAAGAAGAGCATCTCTGCTGGAGTTGGCACCCAGCTGAGTAGATAGGTGTAAAATCACAGCTTTACTTAAACCAGTGCAATTCTTCTGTGTATATGAGAGGCCTTAGTTTTATTCCCATCCACCTCTGACACTCGTTCCAGCTCCTGCTGATAGGTCATAATGGCCTGAAATCCCAGCTCAGTTTGTTGTGGTGGTAGCAAGTCAGAAATCCTGTTTTATGAGTAGGACTGGGGTGTTCATTCTTGGACTATGCATTAATGGGGAGACACGTTTTTTTCCTGGCTGCCAGAGGTTGTGTGTGTCTGGGGGCATCTGCAGGACAGAACCCTGTAACATTTCCCTGTGTGCTCCTTAAAGGAGCTGCTCCCTTTGGCTGGCTCATGTTACTTCAGAGAGCCAGGGGAAAGCAAAAGGAGACCAAACAGCACACAGCAGTGGAGGAAATCTTGGTTTTCTAGTCACTAGCTAATCCTTAATTCTCTCAGCAAACCTCCCGTTCAGAGCCTGCAGTTTAATTCCATATGGCTTGTTACATTTTGAACTTAATCACTGAGCTGTTACGCCAAGGAAAATGTTCCAGGCCCTTTCAAGAAAACTGCATTTCTTACATCCCTCAGATCCACAGCGCAGCTGCCTGTAAGTCTTTCACACCTTGTTTTTATCTTTAGAAGTGACCAATTGCCTCCAACAGAAAGGAGATCAGCAAAAGCTTGAGTAAGGGAAGATGTACCCTGTGGTTTTTTCCAAACAAGCACTGAGAATTGGGAAAAACTGAGACCTTGTGTACCTGTAGACTCTATTGAGAACGAGCTAATTTAAAATAAATCACACCCCCATCGATTCTACTGTAATAATGCAGCAGAAGGAGCTGCATTCATAGCCAGGGTGTCTAGGAAGAAGTCTGAAAAGAAGAGGTGAATCACTCCTTTTGCAACTTTGGAATTGCCAGTGCTTTACAAATCAGGAGAACTGGCTTTAGTTCTTCCTGTAATCGCAGCCTGTGTCTGCAGCTCTTTTTTTGTGTGGCGTGTGAGGAGGGTGATGGGAAGGTGAATGTGGAAGGGGGATGGCGGAAGGGCGGCAGACAGGGACTGTCCACACTGCTGGGGTGCCTCGTCCCAAAACCACCCCCCCGGCCCATCGCTCGAGTCAGCACCTTTCCATAGGAGCTGTTGTTTTGAAATCTCTCCCCTTGCTTTTTCTTCATCGCCCCTAATTACTCACTGGAGGAATTTAATGCGGCCTGTAAAAGCATCAGAGCCATCAGCCCGGCCTCGCGGGCCACCGCCGCCCCCTGACTCTCTCATTAACTTATATGGTCACATCTCCAGCTGCCCTGGTTCCCTGCTGTAAAACAATCCTTCCTCTGTGAGAAGCTGTGGAATTTCCCTTATCGATGGTTCAAATGACTCCTGCTTGTAAACCTCTTACTGAGATGTTCCTTGATAGGGTTTGTGCTGGAGGCAGGGGGAGGGGATGGCAGCCGGGGGCCATCACTTCGGGCTCTGATTTCACTTCCCTGGCTGTGCTGCGGTGCTGCTGCGTCTTCAGCATCTCTAACTCGGCTCGTGGCTGCGTTTCTGTGGTTCCAAGTGCCCCAGCCACAGGCCTGATGCTGTCGGGGCAGCGTGTGCAGGGTCTGTGTGGGCAGCCAGGTGAAGCTCACTGTTTACACATCTCCCGGCCTCTTCCCAGGGAGGATTTGTCAAGCCTGGCTGGTTTTCACGCTGGCCATTTGGTCCTTTATCTGCCAGCCACACACCTGCTGTTCCTTCCCTCTCAATTGGTGGGCCCGGGCGATTTTTCTCGTTAACCACTGTTATCTTTGAAATCTTGTAGCCTTCCCATCTTAAAGATTGATCTTAGACCTCTCTAAAGTGCTTTCAGGGAGGGGGCAGATCTCATTTAGGAACAGTCTTGATCTGACTCGATCTCCATTGGAGTGTTTCAGGTAATCTCTCTGATCCTGTGTCAAGAGGGATCCTGTGGTGAATAGCTTGAGGAGCTTTGGGGTTTGGGAGGTGCTGCTGGCCACGATTTAATGCTGAACGTGACCACTGAAAGCTTTTTCTTTTCACATGGAGTGCCACACCGTTGGCCTTAAGGCAACAAAGGGATTTTTATTCTCATAACCCATCATGGAATGGCATATGAGGCACGTGGGAGAAGGGCCATATCTGGCATGCCCTGCAGTGCTCATCCCATTGCCTAACCCACCACTGCTCTTTTCAGATCTTATTCCCAAGTGTCAGCAGTCAGGCAGACGCAGACAGTTTCCTACCACAGTGGTCCTGCAGTGCAGCAGCTCTAGGAAATCAGGGGCCCTTCCCAGGGACCCTGGGGAAATTTGCTTTTTTCTTCTCCTGTTGGATGAAGTTCCATTTGCTGCAGGAGCTGTGAAAGTTTTTGCTTCAATATTACTTCTTTTTCTTCGGAGCTGTCATTTGCAGAGAAGCTGAGAGATGCAAGGACTCGAGGAGCTGTTTGTAGAAAATGAAGTAGGTCATTTTGGCAGGGTTTGGGCTGAAGAATAACTGAAGCCCGGAGCCTGTGTACACTGTAAAAGCTGACACTGCAACCACACTTGTTGATGATATCCGTGAGTCCAAGTCCATATTTTCCTCTGAATCCAACCTCGTGTGAAACACTAAAAGGACACAACACTAGAATTGCAGGGTGAGGACACGAGCACTGTTTGCCATTGGAAGAATTGCCTGCCATGCTCCCAGATGAAGCTCTGAGCTTCTCTAAGTCTTCTCTCTCGTTTTGACTGCCTTTAACCAGCTTTCACTCCAGAAAATGCCAAACCCTCTTTGGAGTGTCCAGATTTTGCCAAGTCCTGGGGACAGGAGGCGAAGGTCCGACGTGATGCGCGGAACCCCGTGCGCCGTTTCCCGTTGCACGGCTGGAATATTCCCTTCTCCAGGAGATTTCCTGGTACTTCAGGGCTCTGAAATTTGCACAAGGGAGCATAAATGTCATAAATCTTGTAGAGATCACCCTGGTTTTTTAAACCAAAGGGGTACCTCTTTTTAATTTGCCCTGTAATTCCCACCCGTTCTGCTGCTAGTGCTCGATCTGTTGGGAAATTCCTACACCTGATGAGGGTGGGCAGGGTTGAGTCCCCACTCCTGTGCTAATTGCCAATCGCTGCCACTGCAGGGGTCTTTCCAAAGGACGTAGAGTCGTGCACTGACACCATTTTAAAGCAAAAACGTCACTGCGTACGTAACGCCTGTATCCCTCCAACGACTCCAGCGGAACGCTGAAGGGAAAGAGCACAATCAAGGCACCTGGTAGTGCAAGGAAACCTCTCCTCAGCTGCACACCCGTGCTGGAAGGGGGCCTGGAGAGGCCGTGGAAGGCTGTGCATCACCAACACTGCCCCAGCAGAGCCGGGCTGGGAGGGCTGGGCACGCGGCATCGGGGGCGTCGCGCCGGGCAAGGCCGACTCTGCTGACCCCTCTCACCTGCCTGGGGAGGAACAGGAGTGTCAGGGGGGGTTTTTTAAACAAAACGATGTTTTTAATTGTTTTTTCCACATCAATGGAAGGAACCTTACGCAACAGCAGATCCTTCTGAACAAAATGGCTGTGTCCGCTGACTATTTTTAAAACGAAAACAGAAAAAAAAAAAGAGAAAAACTGTTTCAAAACTTTTTAGTGTCAAAAGCATAAACTCAGAAATCCTGACTTTTTCCAGTGTGTGTGGTGAGTGCTGTAACCCTGTCATCAGTATCTCCCCTGACTTTTTCAGGGGTGTTTTTTTCCTGTTTTGTTTTCTGCTTGTCGATATTGTCTGTGTGGTCCTAAGGCTGGGGCAGTTACCAACAATGTGTGTCTGTTGTCGGATTGAAAAACAAGATAGTAGTAGAACTGAAAAAGATGTGTTTTAAAAAATATATTAAAATAAATTTCATTAAAAGGAATTCAAGTAAGCAACAAAGCCATGACTCCTCCTCCTGGGATTGTATGGAAAAGGATTTGTGGGCTTATAATTATAACCAGTTGCCTTTCACAGGCTTTCGAGGTCCAAGGCAGCTTGGCCTCTTAGGAAATGTTGCAAACCCTGTATAAATTCCTGCTTTCCCAGGTTTATACTGTACATGTGTAAGACAGAAACGGGCAGAATGAAACAGTAATTCGGAAACCTGCAAAAAACGGATCTATGGGTCAGGTATACTCTTATTTGTTATAAAACATGGTTATCTTAAAAACCGAATTTGAAGCCAAATTTTACAAGTAGCTGTTGTTCCTTTTACCTGCCCCATCTTCCCATCTCTCTGTGGACAAGGCCAGGTCCTCCCTCCCTCCCTGCCCAGGGGTGGCTGCATTTGGCCCCTCATCACACACTCATTACAGTATAACTGGGGAGGCTTTGGTGTAAGACGCCTTTATGTGTTCAGGTGCTGGAGGAGGGCGAATCCAATGGGACCACAAACAGGGGAATAACTTCTGTGCTAGCCCAACATGCTGCTCCGAGCCCACCAGAACAGTATATTGCCGTTTCCTTCCACGGCACTGAGCGAGGGGAGCTGCACACAGACCATCCGTGGGCTCTGTGGGATGCTCCATCCACCCCACAGACACTGATCCCTCACTGGCTGTGGAAGAGACCTGTTGCACTTTAGTGGAGGGGGAGGCAGGCTTTAGGGACGGGATCTAGTGTACTTGAATTCCTTTTGGAAATGACAGCAGCGGGAGACATTGGTGTGTCCGTGATGCAAGTGCACACGCTGCCTTCAACTTGTATGTGTTTTATTGCTGGAGTCATGTTACTGACAGGATAATGACATTGCAAAGAAAATGTGTTATATTCAACTTTGCCTTGATAATATAAACACTTTGTTCTTTTTTTTTCTTCTTCTTTTTTTATTCACAGACTAAGTTCATCAGGAAATTATAAAATTATTTAAAAACTCTGTGCTGCGTCTTTGTTTCAGCGTGTGTTGCTTGGTGTCCTGTCCTGCGTGCCCAGGATGGGAGGGCAGGTAGGAGGGCTGAATGGCTGCAGGGCTGTTCCCTGACACCAGCCTTGAGGTCCCAGTTGTTGCCCACGTGCAGCAGTGGGACAAGGCTGCTGGGATTTGGCTGCACCCTGTGCCTGGCCGTGCCCGTGGACACAGCTGGGGCTGCTGCAAGGCGAAGGGGAGGGACTGGCAGTCACAGGGGTGTCCCACATACCCCTGCAGCTCCCAGGTCAGGTGAGTGAAGATAAAACAGCTGCTGTTACAGCCAGCTGGCCCCTTTGTCTCTCCTGCCTCTTTTCCAAGTCAGTGATTTAAATGTTGCTAATGGGTGACTGAATTCCAGATGTGCGTCCCGTGTTGAGTCATTGTCAGGATCGCATCTTCCGGAGCAACGTGCCTGGAAAGCCTTGCTGTGGAGAGGCCAGCAAGCCTGTCCCAGGGAACGTGTCCCTGGTGGAACCTGGCTGTGGGTGCTGTCCCTGAGGAGCACAGGAGCTGTGGCTTTGTGGCAGGATGAGCTGTGCTCCCTGCAGCGCTGGTGGAAATGGGCTCCAGCCAGTGTCCAGCCCCCAGATGGGTTTTGATGACATGGGAAATTGCCTGAGTCATGTCACTATAAAAATCTCATTTTTCTGGGGTTTTTGACTGTTGCAAAGAGAATAGCATTGCAACACTGGGTCCCACTGATAGAACAATGTCCATGCTAAACACACTCCACCAGATTCTCCACAGCTGTCCTGAAGCCCTGACAGCACAGACCTCCCCAAGCTGGGACGCTTTCTAACCAATTGCTCTCAATTTCTTTCTCCTTTTGTCTGTCTGTACAGCCAGTTTTTCTCTGGGCTTTCTTGCTGGCCTTGTCCCTTCTGCTTTTCCTCCATTCATCATTTCGTGAGGCTCTTGAGGTCCTGACTTGTTGTTTCAGCACAAGTGACCACATGTGTAACAGGAACAGGCGTCCTGATCTCAGTGCCCGGACCTTCCCTCCCCTTTGCTGGTTGGATTTCAATCACTTGGGCTTCAATCAGGCATGTGAAGCAGCGTGTGGAAAATGGATGCGTGGGGATTAAGGGTCTCAGGAGCTTTGGAAGGAAGAGTCAGCTTCCCTCAGCCCCCTGGTTCCCAGTCTGGTTTATGTTCGCTCCAGCGTCTTTGGCTGAGAAGGGGATTCGTGATTCCTGTCAGGGTGTGCCTGGCTTCTGCAGCACGGCCCACATCAGCTGAGTGAAACCACATGCCACATGATTTAACCACTTAGGGCACAGCGAGGTGCCCAGCGGTCTGACAGTGGCACAGACACCACTGCTGAAGGGCTTGTCCTTTTTAGAGGAGCAGGGAAAGGGCAGGAGCCCCGGTCAGCACCAGCGGGACAGCACATCTGCAGGGACAGCAGCACATCTGCAGGAGAGCTGAGCTGAGCTCTGCAGCCCACGCTGGCTCTGCTCTTGGTGAGCTGCAGGGCTGTGTCCCCGCAGGCTGACTCATGTTTTGGATGGCCCGTAACAATAACACTGTTCGTGCTGAAAAGAGAAGATGCCAAAGGCCTTTTGTGCGTTATCAGGTTACGTTTCATGCATTGTGCAGTAAAACACGAGGCATCTGAACAGAACTGTCCGTGCTGGCTGCAGCCACCGTGACACTGAACAGGCAAGGCAGCAGGGGAAGCAGCAAATGGTCAGCCCTGGGATCGAGCACACACGGATTTGAAACGTTTTCCTTTGCAGATAGGTTCATGTGGGTGTGCACAGCCCGTGTTGCCCAGGCTGCTGGTTAAACATGGGCCTCCTGCAGGGCTCTAGCCAGGATCACTTGGGAAAACCTGCTTTACTAAATCACACCAGTCAGGGAAACTGCTGAAACCACATCTGCAATCCACTGGGAGAAGCTACATATTTAGGATCTCCTGTTTCTGACAGGATCTGCTGTGCTTGTGCTGCAGATGCCTTTTGCTTGTGTGGATTGAAGCTGTAGGGGTGGCTCAGCCAGCCCAAAGACTACCCCAGAACACTAATTGAAGCCAATTGCCCGTGCTAATGATCTGTATGTGGCCAGTGACCTTTAGACTGGGATTTTGACACATCAAGTAGGTGTTCTCAGTGGGCTTCAGGATGTTTAGAAACCTCAGGAAAATAGCCAAAGTCCTCTTTCTTTAATGTCTTTAAAAACCCTCAAACTCAAGGGCATATGGCCTGGGAAACTAAACATTTTGTAGGTGGATGTGCTAAAATTAGGTGCAAACAACTTTTTTGCCTATCAAGCAAACAGAGCCATACACCTTGTGTTGGTAGACCTCATTTCTGAATATCCTGGTGATGTTATAAAACATAAGTGGAACAGCTGGGACCAGCTTGGGTGTAGCTGTGGGGTTACAGCAAGTGATTCTCAGGGTGTGGGCTTGAAGTCCATCTGGTTTTAAGTACATGAGCAGTAGCTTCTCCCAATGTTTACAGTTGCAAACATTAAAGCTGTTCTAGAAGGTTGACTAAGAAGTTAAATATTTGGGCCCAGGTACTGCAGCCCATTTGTGTGAAGTCGTCACTTACTTCCGTGGGAATGCAGCTTCCAAAATGTCTGTGGACACCGATCTTGTGACAAGGCAAGTGAAAAACCCCTTTGGCTTCTTTATGTATTGCTAAAAAGGATGGATGGCTGCTGTAGCTCCAGACCCATCCTAGAAGGATTTTTGTTCAGCTTGAGTAAACCCTTCATTTTCTGTAAGGGCGCTCCATTTTGGGGAACCACAAGTGCTGGAATGTATATGAACGCTCTTAACCTTTCTTCTCCAATGCACAGGAGCTGGGTTTGGCTCTGAGCAGTGTATCCTCCTGCAGCCCAAGGCACTGAAGAGCACGTAGGCACGGATGTGTCTGTGCCCATCTGTGTGATCCTGTATGAACACACAGAGAAACCATCCTTCAGAGTGCCAAACCTGCAGTGGACGAGGTCTGGAAATTAGAAAATCTACAGGATTTGCTGCATACCTAATATGTCCATGATGCAATTTTCAGTAAGGTATTTATGTAATTTTTTTTTTTTTGCCAGATGCTCCTTCATTAAGTGTGCAGGATGAAGTGATTTCTTCAAACTGGTAATTGTACAGATCCTACCACTGTGCCATCCAAGACCACCAGTTCTCTGTCACAAGCCTCTCATTACTTTGGTTCTTTAAATTGTCCCTCGTGCTGGTGATAGCTTAGACCTCAGGAGGGCTGCTCCTCTTTGTGCTGTGCTCCCTGGGCATCCCAGCACTTCCCCACGCCCATACCTGTAATTGCCCCCCACTTATTTCTGGTGGGTTTGATAATCCAACCCTTCCCCTAGCAAAGAGGAGTTCTGTTTCTTCAGGCACAGAGCTGAGCAGTAACTGTGATCAGAGCCACAGGCTGCCTGAGGCTTGTCAGGAATTCAAAGACTTGGAGATGTGATTTGACCTCTAAGTGGAGGCAAATGGATGTTCTTCCTCTGTTCTTCCTTATTGTCTGCAAAGCACATTGACTTTCCCAGCCAGGCCATTCCTGACAGCAACACAAGCCTTCCCAAAGTCCCAGATGAAATATTTGAGACTACCTGAGAGCTGGGGTGACTGACAGTCACAGAAGGGGCACATGTTTGCAGACACTTGCAGGCTGCAGCTGCAAAAAGCTCCAAAATGCTGCATCAGGTACTCAGTGACTGGAGAATGTGCAATACCTGCACGTGGGATTTAAAGACTGAGAACCAAGTGCAGAAGGAGGTAAATTTAATTTCAGGATGTCGTTTTTTTAGACCCCACATGACTTCAATCATGCCATTCACCTAGGAATTTAGAGTTAGCATTAGTTAGCATTAATAGTTACTATGAGTTTGGTGGTGGTGGTAGCCATGGAAGTTTGAGAAAGCTCCCAGGGTATTTTGCACTGTTGCCACTTTTGCTGATATCCTTCATTATAAAGTAGAGTATTTTTGGGTTCGGGTGCTGGCTGTGTGAGGTGGTTTTCAGAGAGAGCTGGGCTCAGCAGCAGGAGCAGCTGGGAACTTGCAGAGGCTCATGGCACCCACCAAAGGCAGGGAGGTTCAGCTGTAGCTCAGCATCACAAATGAGTGTCTGCACTGCTGCTCCCTCACCCCACCTACTCCTGAGCGACTCCCCCATAATTTTGACTCTATAATACTAGATAATACCAAGGAGTTTATTTGGGGAGCTACTCTCTTGTGCATAAATCCATGAGAATGATGCTTGTACAGGATATCCTCTTCTCCCTTTTTGTATTTCGTTTAAGCATTTTTGGCAGGATGCAGCTGAAGTAGTAACCAAGTTCTTGGCAGGTTTGTGCAGGGCCTGGCTCTGCTCCCGAGGTGCCTCTTTGCTGCACCAGGCACAGCTGGAGAACACTCGTGCCCTTACAGACCCTTGGGGCTCCAGGATGAGTGGGAATTCATGCTGGTACCTCGACTGTCTGCACAGAGGTGGCCCTACAGCAGGGTTTTGTGTGGAACACCCAGACTGTCCAGTCAGGAAGGTCTTTCTGCTGCTCAGCAAGGCCAGAGGGGACAGTGGTCACAGCCACCGTGCCAGCTGCCATCCCTGTCTCAGATCTGTGTGGGGCCAGGAGCAGGCTGCCTGCCCATTGCCAGGGCTCAGCTCACTTGCAGCAGTCTGCTCAGCAGCAGTGACTCCATTGTCTCCTCAGGTGACAAACCAGCAGAATGCTCTGAGGCAGTAGCGCCCGATTTTTCAGCTCTGCCAACTTGCTTTGTGCCTCAGAAAGCAGCAGCCATGTGTGTTATCTTTACTTTTTAATCCAAAGTGGTTACACACCACACGCAGGGGTTACAGTGGTTACAGCAATGGCTTGCTGGTTACTTGGGATAGCCAAGGATACATGGCAGGTGTGGCAAAGACAAGAACCGCTGCCCCAAAGCACTTGGGGCTGCTGCTCCTTTGGGAGGAGATGGTGGGGACACATTGGTGTCTCCTGCAAGCTCCTTTGTGGCCAGAGCACAGTACTAAAGATGCCTCTTCTTCCTGCCCCAGTGATGTGAGAGGTGTGAAACGTTGTCTTGAGCACAGATAAAGAAAGATAGAAAACTCTTTCCCCTTGTGCATTCAAAACCCCCATCACTGCAGTGATATTGCACACCACAGATTGTGCTTCCTACCAGTGCCTTCTGAAGGGTCCTCTCCTGTTAGTTTGGCAGCACCTCGACACCTTGCATCCAAGACAGATCCCTCACTGGACTCTGGAGGAGCCCAGAGGAAATGAGAAAACCGGGATTTGTCAGCAAAATATAATGCAAGTTCACATCTTCCATCAGGGATCCGTGTGCACAGCCGTCCCTGCTGTGGCAGGGAGGGATTGACACCTGTCCCCCCTGGCTCCTCCTGGCCCTGAGGAGGGTCTGGCTGCTCACCCAGCCCACAGCCCTCCTGTGCTGTGCCAGGGACAGGCAGCAGCTGCTGGGCTCACACCAAACTGCGGGGACAAGCTCTTTGCCAGGCGGTGGATGCTGGGGATGTGCACATGGCAGCCCAAGGCAGGCACAGTCACTTCCAGGGGCCAGGGAGGGGCTGCTCCTCACCCTCATGGTTGGAGGCCCCAATTTCCCCGTTGGTTAATGAGGTGGTGACTCCTGACCACAGGAGTGGGAACACGATTGTTTGTGCTCATCTGCCACAAGAGCAGATCAAAGCCACCCGTGGAGCTGCAGACAGATGTCACCAGGGATAAGCCAGAGGCTTCCCCCGTGTGAGTGACAGTGCCATGACTCCACTGTGAAAGCAGTCCTGGTTCCTGCAGGACCAGCCTGACACCGAGGCAGGGTTTGCTGGGTGACAGGGGCTCGGGAGGGTGACGCCAGCGTTCCCTGGGTTTGTTTTTCTGCTCGGAGCCCTTGCTCAGCACAGCTCCATGGCTCTGCTCATCCTCGGGTGTGCAATCTCCAGATGATATCTGGGCAGGTTCAGGCAGGAGCCTGGGGGCTGTGCCTGTGCTGCAGCCTGGGTGCAGCGAGGCTGCCATGGATCCTTTGGGAAGATGTGTGAGGAGTGAGATGTGTGAATGTGTGAGGAGTGAGATGTGTGGATGTGTGAGGAGTCAATGTGTGGATGTGTGAGGAGTCAGTGACAGCCACACTCCATGCCCATCCTGGAGCCAAACCCGAGCTGCTCAGGGCTGTGTCCTGAGGCACACCCACTGCAGCACCAGCTCCATTGACTGCTAACACCCTCCCTGCACAGCACAGCTGAGGAAATACAGGAAAATCCAGAGCAAATCAGCCAAAGATGTATCAAAGGGCAGCTCCCCCTGCTCTGTCTGCGTGTTCAGGGCAGTTCTGGCCTCCAAATGGAGCTCTGCTGCCTGGGGGTTTGGGTGCCCTGTGCTTGGGAAGGTTCCCATAACTCACTGACAATGAACGATGTGGTCCCCCCTAAAACCCAATTTTACATCCTCGTGAAGGCCCACAAGAGGCAGGTCTGGGCCCTCTGAACCTCACAGAAGCTCGTTTGCTCTCCACAGGTCTCTGTGCCTGACGTTATTCATGCTGCTATAAAAGGGATTACATACAGGCCGTGTCTTGAAGGGTGGCAAAACACAAGGTCACAATCTTCCATGGCATTTGGTTCTTCCAAACACAGCCCCTGAAGCCCTGTGATGGAAAGGGTGTCCTCATCTGCATTTACCAAAAAAAGAAACCCAAATAAAGAATTCCAGCTCTCATTGCTGGAGGGAAATACAGAGAAATGTAGCTTCAGTGAACAGGAAAGGCTCAGAAACAAGAATCAAATCCACAAAAAACCTCCTCCCAGAGTGAAAAACAAGATGTTAAGCACATGAAAAAATACGTTCTGGGGCATGAATCATGATGTCTTCTGGTTTTGTGGGCTTCTTTGGGTTGGGGGAATTTTTTTGCTTTGGGTTTTTTGGGGAATTTTTCCTTGTTTTTTGCAGGTGTGTATAATTACAGTCCCAGGATGTGATGAAACGTTCAGTGATTTGGTGTAACTTCAGATGCCACAAGTGGTGTTAGCAGGTGGGTGCTGTGCACATCCTGGAAAATCCGTGTCTCAGGCACTGAAAACTCAGAGTCATCACTTCAGGATGTCAACCACAGAAAACAGAGAACACACACACAATTCCACTTCAATTACATGAGGGGACTCTGATGTCTTTAATTTTACCTTTGCCAGAGGACACGGCAGGATTCTGAGCTAGAACCCATCGGGTTTTACATCTCTAGCTTCTCACATGTGTAAAAACATCCAGACACACACTTCTTCCATGGAGAAGCCCTTGAGGGGTGCCGAGGGCTGCTTGTGCCAGGGGAGCAGCAGAATCCATGCACAGCCCTTGGTGTGGTGCTGGGCCCCAGGACCATATCCATGACAACATCTGAGTGCCTTAGAAGAAAACCATCTCTCCCCATGTGGTTTATTCCTTTTTTTGTATCTTGTGACTGCCCTGGTGCTTTGGTTATTACAGTTTCCATCTGTGCCTGCTTGGCGTGTTTCAGTGCTGGGGTTTGTGTAAGCCCATCAGTTACCCACGCCAAATATTTGTGTATCTATTTATTTAGAAGCTACAGTGTCCAGGGATTGTATTTGTGTTCCCTCCAGCTCTCACTGTGAAGGTGAGACTATTAAGCAAAGGCATTTGTCATCCCAGGGCACTTTGGAGCCCACCAAACACGGTGGTTTTTGTACAAAGCCTTTCTTGTCACCAGGTTGGTTTGCAGGGGGACGTGAGAGCAGCACAGCCAGCAGCTGCAGAGCCTCGCTGACACTCCGCAGTTTGTCCCTGGGATTTGTGGGACCCAGAAATAAAAACAGGAAATGCGCTGTGGCTTCACTAGCTGTAAATAGTGCCTGTCCCCAGGCTGTGTGACATCCCTCCCAGGCAGCAGCAGCAGTCACACTCCGGACAGACACACGTTGCATCACATATCTCACCTCCCTGCCTGCTGCCCGAATCCTCCCTGTGCAGCCCCACAGCCCCTCCTGACACTGTCCTGCACAGTGATGTTCCAGCTCCTCAGCTGCCTGCTGCCACTGCTGCCACTGGTGACACTGCTGGCACTGGTGACACTGCTGGCACTGCTGGCACTGGTCGCACCCTCCTGGCTTGGTGTCTCAGCACATTTCATTTCCTTCCCTTCCACCTGCCAGGCCACAGAGAACGTGCCACCCTCCCCAGGAGCCAGCTGTGTCACCTGTGTGTCCCCAGGGCCAGCGGGGCGTGGGGCTGGCCGGGAGTGCCCAAGCCAGCAGGGACGCAGGGAGTGGCTCAGCTCAGGGTCGGGGTTCAGGGGGTTGTGCCCTCCCTGCCCATCCCGTGCCTCTGTCCCCCAGCATGAGCCCACCCATCTCCGTGCTCCGTGGGAAGATGGAGGTGATGCCTGAATTGTGTTTGTT